>JADDOH010007186.1:0-185559 GCA_016648135.1 Agrypnia vestita
TTGAATGAAACGGGGAAAAGTAAATAGAAACGCAAAGAAAACAAACATGCTTCACTTCATAAACAGTATTCATTTGAAATCGGGCCGTTTGTTGGTTCGTCCTTAGTAAACTGAATAATAACATCAAAGGGATGTTTTGGAATAAAAAGCGATTTATAGATTTTCCGCCATTTGATTTTCGTCCCGTTCTACTGATTGCTTTAAATTACTTGTGTTGATGGATTTATCGCTGTGAATTTAATTAATTTTGTATCAGAGTTCAATCAGTGCTTACCTGGCAATTTACGTAAATAGGTTAGTAAATAATCTGAGTTGCCTGTAGATCAGAAGAATTTTAAGTTAATAATTTTAGTTTTAATGAAAACTGTCAAGCCGAAGTGAATTGTAAAAAATGCGTCAGAATATGGATGAAATGAAATAGATGTACCTAAATATAAAGTTTAAATGTTGTCTTTTTTGTTATCTTTAAAAAAATATATTTTGCCCCTGTAAATTATTTAATGAAAATTTATTATATAATACAATTAATAAAATTTTTGTTATATTTTCAGATATTTGATTAAAGGAATAATGTTAATTTTCATTAAAAATCAATAATTATTGATAGTCTTTAATTAGACTCCAGACTTTATTTATTAATTGAATTAATAGCATTGATGATTATAATATTTGTTTAAAAGTACTTAAGTTTATGTTCAAAGAGCAGATGTTTTTAAAAACTATTTAATCAATATAAGTGTAAAACAATTGATTCGTTATCGGGAAACTTTTGATTCATGACAAAAATGCCTGAAGGATCGCTGCCGAAAATATACGTAAATCAAGTACAAAACATTAACCTAATTTATGTGAACTATTTTGAGACTACTGCATAATTTTGTTTCTACGTATGATCCTTGTATTCATTGCTTTTGCAACTGCAGTCTGCTTTCACTATGATTTAAGCGTTTAAGATATACAGAATTCAAATGAGACAGGATAAAAGTGAAAAAAGAAGATTGTTGCTAAAGTGTTAGCTTCTAGGATGAAACTGAAGATTGGAGAGAGCTCGACTCACCTTTCTGATCTCACAGCAATCACCGAAAGATTTATCTGGAATGCAACACTGAAACCAGCGTATCTCGCGACATGAAACGCGTCGCAGATGCGAGATTAATTTAACGCAATGCACATTTAATACGATGTAATCATCGGGCACAAATGAAACACATAAAGTACCAAATACGCGCTAGAATGACAATACAAAGAACACGCGTACTTTATTTTGCAAATAAAGAAATCGCACAGGCCCGTATCAGTCGGACTATTTTCTTGATCGGAAGCGTGAATTCACTATTAACACTACGAACAATTCATGAAAGCACGAAACACTACATGTTATACCGTTTTCGTCAAGATCAGATATAATGATTAACGTCTTACAAGAGATCGACACATTCGCTCGTCCGCGTCTATTTACGCACTCCCCGCGCTGGGCTCGGCGGGGGAAGGAAGGGGTGCGAAGAAATAAAATGACAACAATAATCTCTCTCAGGTTTACCAAAACAAAACTGGTATGTTCTCGTTAGTGCACGCGAATACGGCGACTTTGCGATAACGCGTACGAATACCGAACAATGTTTAGCGTTTTTCTAAAGAAATATAGTGAACTGATATATTATTAGTGATTTTTTATGATACTATATTATTTTTTTAAGCAGTTCTTACGTCGAGAAAAATAATAATAGACACAATATACATGCTACGTATTTACTATCGCCTCAAAAATTATTATAATACAGAATTTTGTTTGCTGATTATGTTACAGAGTCCATACGTTATATATTGTTTTTGTTTATGTATGTTTATATATTTCTAACTTATTTATAACATTTACGAATTAAATTTGTGTCTGTGATGTAAATTTTATGTAAAAAATAAATTAATTAAAATCGAAATTGAAAAAATTTCATAACATTGTGTAACAAATAAGATTTTTTTTCTAAATAGGTGTGTGTAATATGTGTTGTAATATTATTCATCTTTAGGATGATATGTGAATTTTTATTTTTTTCTTCTACTTATTTAATTTTTTATGTATTTTTATTGCACAATTACTGATGCCAAACACATCACAAAATCGGACAGAATTAATTAAAATACGTTAACGTCATGTGATCTTACCTGGTGAAATCTTTAACAATGTGATCTTTCGAAGTAGACGGAATTTCATGTCTGCAGGCACTACAGAGCGCTATTGTGGTCCACATAGCTGAGCACTCTTGTCTTACAGGTCAGTCAACATATTGTTCGCTTCCTGTTTGCCCATTGGATATTTTTTGCCTTAAATTTCCTCGGAATACCGTTCCCGAAGTTTGAGATTTATTAACTTGTTTCATTTTCTTTTTCAAAGACTTTATTTTCGAAGACCTGCAATCTGCATTCTTGCGCTATAAAGAGAGATCGAACTTCACAGTCACGAAAAGCGATCGGTTGTAACAACGTTGTAATCTGTGATAGCAACCTCGAAGACAGCATATATGTAAAGCTAAGTAACAAACGTTTCTTGATTTTATTTTTCTATGTATTTCTTTCGTTAGATATCATATTATACAGGATTCTTTGGAAAACGTTAATAACCTCGCAAGACTATATTTCTGCCTTGATTATGAATCTAAAATGTTCAAGCAACCATGACAACCGTGACATAGTTATGGAGATATGCGACATCAATGTTTGCATTTTTTTTCAATATTTCTGACTTATTTTTTATAAAAAGTTGGACTATCATTACAGTAACTTATATTAAATACGGAAAATTCATTCCCTTTAATACAATTCAAATAAAATAATAAAAGACTTCGAATTCCAATCGCAAAACATTCCAATTGCATTTTCTGCAGGGTTTTTATCATTTTATGTAACGAATATTGGAATTAATTAATTTTTCGTAATCAATATAAGTTATTGTAATGATATTTCAACGTTTTTCAAAAAATAAGTTAGAAATGTTGAAAAAAATGGCATACTTAGGTATTGCGTTAGATATAATATTATACAGGATTATTTGGAAAACGTTAATAACCTCGCAAGACTATATTTTGCCTTGATTATGAATCTAAAATGTTCAAGCAACCATGACCTTATATCGATAGTTAAGGAGATACGCGACATCAAAGTTTGCATTTTTAACAATAAAATTATATTACAATAAAAAAAAAATACCTACTTAGATATAACATAATTATAACGTAAGGATACAATTTACACCATTAGACATTTTTTCATTTTTTCTGACGATTCTTAATAACCGTAAAAAAATATATACATATACCAATTAAATAGCAAACAAAGTCGCGCAATATGTCCCCAAAACACACGAAATGTATTATTTATTAAAATGAACCGAATGTGATATTATACATCGCATTTCGTTTCCTAATACGATGTTCTTAACCAAATTCTCCAGTGATTATTTGATTAGACAACACGCCGAATTCCGCAACATCTCGAGCGCCATTTCCATTTCAAATGACGTTAAACTTAATGACGCCTTTTATATCCATCTATTGAATAATAAAGGTAAAACAGCACCACTACAGGGGGGGAGGTTTGATTGTTATTCTCCGCCATTAAAGGGATGTCTATCCGGGGAAAATGGTTGCCGTAGTTTGGGACAATGCTGTAGTTCGGCGGGGAATGTTAATGCTTGGCCATTTTCATAAACTTATTCTTATACAGATAAACATAATATTATATCAATCAAGAAAACTTCGTTTACCATTACTATTCATAAAAAAATGTAACGTCTTTATTGATCGATATCCGATACAGGAAACAATGATTTAACTGAATTTATTAGGGCAGTGTGCTTCTTTTTTGCTCTCGTCTCATCAAGTTAATCTAGATTACATAGGCTTGTCGTTTAATTTTGCTGCATTTTTTTTTATCTGAACTGCGTTTGGTCTTTTCTAAATCATTAAGATTGGGACTGTCTAACTAGCTATTCATGTTGCTCGTAGTCTTACCAGTCTTCGCCTAATGCCTTCGATAAGCATGTTTTATGTATCTAAAATTTGAATGAATTATACCATACACAAAGAAAAATTTATCCTAATTATATTATTTTATATGTAGGTGCACAAATATAATAATTATATTTGTCATAGATAAATAATCAGAGAACATGAAAAAAATTTTTTTTTATTGTGATCGGTATTTTTTTAAAGTCTTTTAAATATTTAAAAGGTTTTTTACGTGCGATCACCAATCCACATGACATGAGATGACCGTTTTCTGAATCTCCTCGGAATCCCGGTGTTCTGGACCTAGGAAAGCGAGTAGATAAAACTGGTATCTCTTCTGAATTACTTGATGATCATCTCTGATTATGGACCCTGCCTTAGAAGACGAAACGTTAGTCAAAGTAGGCTTTAGTCATAAATCTCTCATAATCGATATTCTCATTACTAAATAACGTGATTTTTTATTCTTCTTCTACAGTATAAACTGATTTTATGTACATTTAAATTCAGTTATTCAAAAATATTCATATTTTTACATATATATTCATATTTTAGCGTCAAAAGGTAATCAATTAAATTTTAAATTGTTTGAGGATCTATGTACAAAATATTACTTAAAAAGTTCTTTAAAAAGAGCGAAATGATTTAATGGTGACAAAAATAATATAATTGTTAAAAATATAATTTGTTTTCACCACTTATATATTGAAAATATCAAAATGTTTCAGGAATTTGGAAACAAGAAAAAGAAAAAGTTGAATATTATAAATAACCAGGTCCTTTTTACTACTTAATTATTTATTCAATTCCAATATATTATTTTTCATTTGTTAATATACATTGTATCCTGACTTAGGTACCAGAAACAACAACCTAAAACAAAGTTTACTTTTATTTATTATTATATTATTTAAAAAAAACATATATCGTAAATGACAGAGGAATTAATCATCAAATAAATTTATCCGTCGGATACTAAGTTTACGTATCTGTGAAATATTGGGATACTTCCACAAAGTAGGTATGAGAGGTTCAAAAGTTAAACTTTCAATTGAATACCTTTACCTTTGAATTGGAGAAATTGAGATTTGTAAACGATATTCTAACTAGAGCGGAGATTTTAAAATTGATAAGCTCATGATAAAATGCTTTGAAAGTGTGCCAAAATGTTTTCAAAAGCAGTTTGTAATCACCACCACTGATGTATGGAAGTGAAGCCTGGAACTAGCAGAAGAGGAACGTAAGTACGTTGAATGTTGTTGAAATTATTTGGTTGTGCCTACTTTTTCTGTCTCGGATCAAGAAAAGTTGCATTTCAGTCACGGCGGAGGAGCTCCAGGGGAAAATAAATGTTGGAGCCATTTTTTTTCAAAACATTTCTAGTAAAATAATAGCTTAATAATTACCTACATAATTAATAAAATTAATTAGGTGTCTAATTATAAAAAATCACCTACTTACTTACTTACTTACTTACCATCACGTCGTTTCCCCTAGGGGGTAGGCTAGAATAGAGCGCCACACTCTTCTGTCCTGACATACAAATCTGGCCTCATCTACATTCATACATCTTCGCACGCAAGCTCGACAATCTTCCAGTATCTGGTTAATCTGGTCATGCCGCGTCCTCCGCGGTTGCCTTCTTTTTCTGGCGCCGTCAACACTTGCGTTATATATCTTTCTTACGATTCTTTCTTCTATCATAAATTGATTTGGCGCACATACGTCTGAGGGATCTCGTCTCCTTTGCATTCAATCTACTTTCGTTCCTCTTGGTACCAGAATTCCACTATGTACCGCTAGTTTTGCGTCGGTAGACATTAAAATCACCTATTTCTACCTAAACCCCTGTAACCCTTATTTCCATGAATCGATTAAAATCAATCGAATTATTATTTTACTGTTTTCATTTAATGAAGCGCTGTATAAATTCACTCTATTACTATTACTGAGATATACGGGAAAATAAAGACATTGCGCCAACAGTTGGGTCTTCAATGTATTTAATAAGGTCCCATTGTTGTCGAGAAAACAGACTTAATTTCTTCACTGCAGCTAATAATTATGCTTCGTCCGCTCCCGGGCACCGAGAAGCGGTGATATAATAATAATTATTGATAGGTAATTACGGCACCGCCTCTTGCTGAGGAAGTCTGAAAGCTTTGTCTCGCCATTGTTTTCCGTCTTATTTCTATTTGCCAGTCTCTGACTGGAGCTGTGCTGGCTGGTAGAGAAACTCGACATTTTTTACTTCCTTTCTTTCAACTCGGGGCGTCTGCTTGCTTGTTTTCTTGACGAAAAAACTTTGGATCGATTTTTATCCCTTTTTCCGTGATCCAATCGAGCTGAAACTTTGCAAGCAGACTCGTGGCGACGATCAAAGAGATCTATCAAATTTTTGTTAAAAAAAAAAAATAATTGTAGTATAATTTTGGATTTTTAGAAATTTTAATGGTTTTTTCAATTTGGAATCATTACAAAAGTTTGATTACCACCAACGGCGCCGGCGGCCCGATAACGTCACGGAATATTTAAATTTTAAATTACTCCGTCGGTAGGTATAATAGGTACTTCACTACGAATTTCGAAAATTTATGAAAATTGGTTCATAGATGACAGCATAAATCGGTTTTTTGGGAAGAAATCAAATAATAAAGAGATATTTTTAAAGATTTTTGACATAGATATTTGTCTAGACATGTTTCGTTTTCAGTTAATCAATTATTACATGATGGTAAACTTAATTTACAAAGAAAGGGAGTAAAATAAAGATTTGTTTTTTATGGGGTAGTTTTTATTTATTTTCTCAACGGCTTTGTGATTGTTTTTAAAATATTCAATTAATTAACAATACAAAATATATTTTTTAAATGATTTTTTTTATAAAAACACATTGAAAATCAATGAAAACAAATTTTAAATGAATTAACATTTTACTTAAACGAAAACACATTTTATTTCAAGCAAGTCGCATATAATTTTAATGAAAAAACATCTTATTTAAATGAAAATACAATTTATTTATAGTAAAACCAACCGGTTTTGAAACCTCAATAGATATACCTCAATTTTTCTTTTTAAAAACGTCCAGTACTCGCTTATTCCTTTTCGGTAGTACCCACGTGTAAGTTACATTTTAATATTTAATAATTAACAATAAGCGTTTTGTACACTAATATCTGTAGTGTTTCTGGACAGCAGTCTGTATTTGATATAATATTACTACTATTTTAATTATTATGTTAATTATTATTATTATTGTTACCTATTACTTTATTTTACAATATTCTCACACATCCTATTTGATTTTAACACTTAACAGATTATTTTTGTAATATTGTTTAATTCGAATACGCAACGTTCATCAGTATTTTTGAAGAAATTTGAGAATCATACTACTTTTTATAAGTGTGAATTTAAACAAGAGTAGCTTCTCGGACATGACGCTTACTTAGTAATATGTTGGTCGGTGATTCGGACCCCATTCCAGGACACCAGTAAATGAGTCCTATATTATAATAATTTAATAGAACAGTCTTTTAGCTTGGTTTGAGAATAATTAAAATGTCGATGCGACTGTATCAAGTGTTCACATCTCTCAAGTATTTCTGGAGATTTTTTTTACTTAATGAAGTACCTTTCTATTTTTACACATTATATATTACAAATAGCTTAAAAAATTTGTGTAAACCTCGTACATATATTATTTTTAATGTCGACCGATTTCAACACCACTATATCTTACATGTCAGGACTATCACACAATAAGTAATTATTGTGACGACAAAAATACAGTAGTAAGTACTAAAACCGGAAAAAATTATTTTTAGATTAAAAGTAAATTTATCTGGAAAAAGATAATTTATTGGTTCACATACCAATCTTAAGTTCACTAAGCTTAAAATGATAATCGGTCGTATTATTTGTACAAATGTAAAGAAATATTATTTGTTTTTGTTTTCTGTGATATTATGATACACTCACTATTATATTCATGGATTGGCAAAATGCATTCTATGAAATTCTTGACTATATATTATAATTTACATTTGGGGTGGTTTTTCTGTATGGAAACAACCATGCAACTCCGTTTCAAACGGAAAATTTCCATTTGTCATTCAAGTACCATTGTACTCGTATGGTAGAAAAAATGTGAATCGAGTTGCTGCTTCAAATACACTTTTGTAAAGGATATAAGCAATATAGCTTTTTCTGTATCCTGACATTTATCGTATAACATTGTAATGCTACTAGTTTTGTCGTTTGAATTTTGACATTAATTACTTATTCTTATTGTGAAGTCACAATTTTTCAGAACAAAGTTCTGTGAAATATAAAACCAAATTTATTAATCAATTAGAAAGATATGCAGAAAAATCAGATCAACGAAAAAATATTTTGGCTGCTACCGGGATTCGAATCCAGATGCCTACAGCACCTGAAAAAATTAATTCCTCTAAAAATGGATAATATATGTTAATTAATTAATAAAGGAGACTTACAGATAAGATCGATATATTAGCGGAAAGGTACCAGGCTGATTTGGTGTAGCAGACAAAATATTTTTTCAATTTTTCTGCATGTCTTTCTAATTGATTAATAAATTTGGTTTTAAACATTGTTTTACACAATTATGAGTATTGAGAATTATAATTAATTAAATTAATTCATTTTATACCTGTCAAATTTATAACTTCAGAATTGGCGGCATTAAAATGTTATAAAATAACTGTCAAGATACAGAAATAGCTTTGTTTAAAAAAAAAATTGAAATGGGATATGTATGTATGGATGTGACACGGAATACGTGTCACATCAATATGCTTTCTATTTTTAAATTAAGCTAAACGCCTGTGTTTTGAAAATAGGACTAACTGGCTGATTTGGAGTGATGTTTGAACCCGCAACCTTTGGATCACGAGGCGAGAGTCCTAACCACAAGACCAACAAGCTACTCTTTATTGCTTATTTCAGAATACTGTCGAATAACCTTTACAAAAGTGTATTTGAAGCAACAATTCGATTTATATTTCTTTCTAGATCTATATTTCTAACTTACGAGTGTAGAATAACAAATGAAAATTTTAATTTGAAACAGTATTGCATAGTTTTTCCCATACCGAAAAACCTACCCCTAAGGTTAATAATATTATGTAGTCAAAAATTTTTAGGAATGTATTTCGCTAATCCATGAATAAAGTAACTGTGTCATAATATCACACAAAATATAGAGAAATTAATAAAAAATGTGTAAAAAATAATCCTCAAAAAAAAATTTTTAACGACGCAAAGATTATTGGTACCGTGTTGAAAAATAAATATTATTTCATAAGTTTTTTTTTCATATCTATGTATTAGATCGTATTTGTTTAAATTTTTTTTTTTTTCATATTTTTATAAACAGTGTTTTTATTTTGATAGGTATGTATTATTAAGGAGTTCTATAAACTCACGTTATGTCACTAACATGATTTAAATTTTTTAAATATCATGTCCATATTATAATTTGCCTTACATATCATCCTGGTTTTAAATTGGCATTGAACATGTTCATGTCCATTGAGCGGGTCACAAAAGCCCTGACTTTTGAACTCTAAGGGCTTGTTAAAATGGAAACGCTTTCAAGAAAACGGTCGTCAGGATCAAGACAGCAGGAATGGAGCACTTTGGAGACCGGAACGATTCTGCCATCAATATTTTATTTGCTCGTCTTCCGAGCCGGCTTTGTTGTTTCACCCCCAAGGAGTTCGCCTTTCAGCTATTCACTTCCTTTCCTTTAGACGATGTCGTCGATTTTTTGTGCTTGGCTAACCGGAGTTTCACTGGAAATATTTAACATATTTTTTTAACGAATATTAATGATGATTCCTAATTACAGATGAGATTTTTTACTCTGTACAATGATTATGCTCACGTGAGATTATTAAGATTTCGTGAGTTATCTTCTTCGTCAGTTAGGTTTACTTGAATCCCCCCCCCCAGTAGTTAAAAATTCATACAAATAAAACAGAATAAATTATTGTAAGTCACTAAGCTTCAATACATGTACATGATACTATGATTTAATTTAACTGAATTTCAGAGTTGGTGCACGTGTCTCATTCCGTGGATACGAGACAATATGATCGATTTAATAATTACAACATATTAGAGAAGTACTCAACTAATCATATTGGAAAACTTAACTGCAATTTTATTATACTTGCACATACCGTGAACATATCTCGCGTTTATTTTTTTTTCCTCGCGTTCTGTCTAAAAAATATATTTAAAAAAAATATAAAAAAACTAACCCATAAAAAACAAGTTTTTATTGTACTCCTTTTCTCATTTACTAGTTGAAAGAGGCTTGGCGCTTACCCCACGCGTTGGGCTCGAGTTGGGCGACGCTACGAAAGGGAGTAATAAAAAATTTCAAAATCCAAAATTATACTATAATTATAATTCTTTTTCAACAAAAATTTGTTAAATCATTTTTATCGTCCCCACGTGTCTGCCTGCAAAGTTTCAGCTCGATTGGATCACGGAAAAAGGGTTAAAAATCGATCCAAAGTTTTTTCAACAGACAAGCAAGTAAGCAGACGCTACGAGTTAAATGAAAGGGAGTAAAAATATATACAACCATAACGATGAAAATACGTTCTGTTTAATATACTGTTTTTCCACTTGTTTTGTAAGATAGATTTCGGATCAATTAATTTTCGTAGGGTGGTCGTAAAACCTATTTTTTACATATAAAATATTTAGGTTATCGGTATCTTTTATTTTACGTTTGATATCTGCTTGCATTGCACATCATATTTCCTTTACTTTTTCAAAAACCAAAATCATACAAATGTAAAGAAATTTGATATATTAATGTGTCGGATTCATTCAAATTAATCTGAAATACTAATCTTCTTCATTGAATGTCGTTTAATCGAAAAAACTGTGATATTAATGACATTTATCATTTAGTTTTTCCAGTATTTAACATTATTTATAGTTACTAAAGAGTTAAGGTTGTTATTACGGTCGTTAGACATATTTAACCGTAACTGGTTGCGGATATGGTATACGAACCATACATACGAATATGTTTTTCCGAGAGACGATTCTCGACGTTTCGTTGAATTATTATTCAACATCATCAAGAGAACGACCTTTACCCGCGGAGGTAGAGGGCGGACTGATTAATGCTTCCGAGGACGTAAATTATATGCACTTTGTTGTGGAGTGTTCACTTCTTCTACGATAGAATTTGCCAGTGTGCAATATATACTAGTTACGTCGACGGAATTTACTACGCCTCTCAAAGGTTGAATGAATGTCGTAAGAGCAGGGTGCGAAATATTTGATAATTTGTAACTGTCATATCTATTGAAATTAGGATGTTTGTATATTTCAATGGACTCCCTCACTAATCTGGGTATAAGGTGCGGTTCTGTTGATAAAATTTTTGTCTTGTCAAATCTGATGAAGTGACAAACATTCCCGTTGGATGCATGATCGCAGATTGCCGATATATTGGAGTTGTTGTTTTTAATTGCTCCAATATTATATTCCTTAAACATGTAGCAATATTGAATGTGTAGAACGTTTTACTGTATATTGAAAACTGTGTTGTTTAGTTTGCAATTATTAAAATACGATAGTGTCATAGATAACGTGTTTGCAATACAGAATCTATTGTTTTAACACAGAAGGTCGCATTGACGCACTAGTGTTTAGCGCTGTGGCGTGTCTCCAGGTAATGAGTCAACTCTTCGTCTGTCGGACGCTCTTCCGTCAACAGAAGTTGTTAATGTCGCGTGCAGCCAACATGGGGGACACTCACCTCAGGGCGACACAACGTTACTTTAGTCTCCGTTTCCAAAATGATTTGAGCTCACAGTATAACTTTATTATGAATGCTCACAATACATTTTATTTGTTATTTTTATTACTTGATTTATGTTCTTTGGTCATCATTTTTATTTTTACTCTGTTGTATTTTTTTAAATTAAATTTTCATTTTTGAGGCCTGTGCACCCCTGAGATAACGACGTGGTTTGAGTGGACTTCTCGCCGCACCAATTGAGTGCCTTTACTTCATCGACGTAACGAAGAAACAGATTTAGCATTAAAAAATGGCAAACTGCATGGCGAAAGTAAGAAGCCGATGTGAGAGCGTTGGGTTTCACTTCACTGTACATAAAACATTTATTCACCGCCGAACAATTTACCGACGGTAATTCACCGAAAGAAATTCTCCACAAATACAAATTAACTGTATTTATTTAATATATTTCAATGCATTAACTATAAGAATGTAAACACTTCTTATTAAAATTATATACAATTTTACTATTATAACAGTTTATATCATCAACTGTTATCACAAAATTACAGTTTATAAAACTTTCCAAATACAATTTAATGGTTCTTGCCGTTCTACTAGGTAAACAAAACCTGCCCCAATGCAGACTTCGTGAACATTAATTTCCCGAATTAATTATACGCTAGTCACTATAAATATTTCACACAGTGAAAAAATATTGCATAGGAAATAAGGTCACTCAAGCGCGTGGAAGCAAATAGTATAATATGTAGAAAATTTGTTATTGGTAGAATGAAGAAGGAATAAACTAGGAGTGAATCAAAATAAAATGAAAGCATATTCAACAAAAAACGATCACTGAAAATTAATGAATGAGAAAAGATAAGAATAATAATTGTTTATGATGAGCCATTAAATTAAGCGAAATTGAAAAACTCATTAAAAAAACAAAAAGTAATACTTAAATATATATTAAAGGAGATAAATGTTAAATTAATTTTCCAAAAATAACATCATTTAAATATTCACCGTCTAGACGCAAACACTTTGAATCTGGACCAAATTTGTGAAAACTCGCTGGAACGTAGCGCGTGGGATAGCGGACATTTCCTCTCGAATATTGGTCTTCATCTGGACAGTTGCAGTTGGCTTATTGGTATAAACGCGGCTATTTGCCTATCATCAGACAGAGAAATTATGAGTCAGGTCTAGACTTTTGGGAGGCCACGGAATATCCCCTCGATGCTATATCAATTTACCTTCAAACATCTCGTTACGACCGCCATTGACTCGTCAGACTTATGACATGTCGCGCCATCTTGTAAAAAGCACATCTGTATTAAAAGCTTCAAAATCCAACAGTTGCGAAAAGGAAAATTTTCGTTATATGGCTGTGTAGCTGTCAGAATTTTCTGTTACAGATTGGCATTCGTCATTCTCAAAGAAATAAGTACCGATGTTCCTCGGATCGAAATGGCCGCCCAAACTAACTTTGGGTGAATGCAGAGGCTTTGATGTTTTTATATTCGATTTTCTGCAGCTCAATTATGGCAATTTTGTTTTTTTGATACGCTCGTCAAATGAAAATGAGCTTCGTCCGAAAGAAAATAATGTTCATATTCTGAAAGCGCCCCTACATTGTATCTACAAAAACACGGGGATGATTTTGGTTATTTGCTTCGATTTCTGTACTTATTGAGTGTAATGAGATGAGTGCAAATTTATATCTTTTTGCCAAAATACGCCGTAAATATGTTCTTCATATAGCGAGCTCAGCTGATCTTTTTCGCGATGAAAATCCGGGATTGCATTTTACGGAATCCTATCTTCGCTAACTATTTCCTCTGTTCATACAAACTTTGGGCATTCCGCAGGCTTCTGATTGAGTATGAAACATATAGCTTTGAACTTTCTGACCCAAAAACTAATCACATTTTTACTAAGAAACTGATTTAGCCCATGTATTTTGAACTCGGAGCTAAATGAACGCCGCGAAACAATGCAAACATCGCTGTTTTTGTAATAACTCTTCACACAAAATGCACTCTTCTCAACCATGAACCGCTCTATCACGACTGAATTTCAAAAACTCGAGCTACCTACTTATTACCACTACCGTGTTCCGCTCCCAGGTGTCGTTCGTATGTAATAATGATTTTAAAATAGTACATTTTAGGCCCACCCTATACTAAATTTTTTTTATTCTAATTGGCCTTTGAAATTATTTTATTTAGGTTTCTTTACAAAAAAGTCGATTTTCAAATATCTTATTTGATGAACGTTATAAAGAGTTTACATCACATTAAATATAGTTCAAAAAAATGTTTCAATATGATTGGGGAATTATTTGTATAAAAACATTTAAAAAATATTTCGCCCGTTTATTCATAACGATTATGAAGATTTGTCTAGGAACAAACTTTAATTAATGAAATCTGTTACTCTTTCAAAACTCTAATCGTGTAATGGGAAGGTTTTTTCCTGAACTTTTCCCGGCTCGCGATTTCAGTGTTTCTCGATATAAGGGTGAAATTTATTAGTCCACCTTGTGCAATCACCTCAACGTCCCGGGAGCTCAAATCCGATGAAACAATTTAAATCGAGGGCACACAGACACACACACACAGGCGTAAAGGCCTTTCCAGGGAGCACGGTGAGGGCAATAAAACCTAAATAAACGGTTCAATTATTGTAAAAGTTGGGCGATACGCCGGGATGGCTGGGCGGGAAGAGAGGGGAGAGGAAAGGGCGAGCGATAAAAGAGGAAAAAACTCAACTCGCTTATGTAGAATTCCTTTTAATATAGTGAAACGAGGCTGATTCTGCACATTTTCAGTCATTTCAGACAGTGGTATTAAACGGATTTGATCGTCAGCAAATCGTAATATGTAGCCTAGATATAATTGGCAAGATAGAAAATTTCAAATTGGAAATCTTAAAATCGAATGGAATGATTATGTTTTTCTTACAAATGAAAGGCTCTATTTTTCAACGATTTTTTGACGTCGATGATTGCTCTCGTTCAATTATATACTCGTAAACTAAAAGTGCCCAGTAACTACGTGTTATGTGGTATTTTCAATATGTATAGTTTATTTACGTGCACTATAGTTCTTTAACGCACACAAATACCTCTGACCATTTATACCACGTGTGACCTTTTTGGTAGCATTTCGAACTTCATCGCGGGGATTAAAAGGTTGAAAGGTCAATGAAAGACGTTACATAATGAAATTAAAACCACATGGAAGTTCCTAATAAACATATTAATTTAAAATGACTTTTCTAAATCAGACATTGCATTATATTCAACCCAATAAAAAACTATCCATTCTGTTTAACTTGATGATCGATGATTAATTCTATTCAAGAATGATACTAAAAAAATGACAGCCGATGGATAGCCTGCAAGCTATTCATATGAATTTATTGAAAACCTGCACATAATTATTTCACCAAAAATGTGTAACATTTTTTAGAATATTTTGGGTTTGTCCAAATTTTTCAGAACACAGTATTGAATTTTTGTCACAGGGACATCATTAATCAATATATATTATAGATGTCCCTGTGAAAAAAAATCCAGTAGCGTGTTCTAAAAAATTTGTACAAACTCAAAATATTCTCAATGAAAATACTGGTCTTAAAAGGTGTTTAAAAAATTGAAATGATATTTCAGGCTTATTCTAGTGTAATGCTAATAATTCGGAAGAATCTCATTACACATATAAACGATATTGCTAAAAAATTCCGAATATAAATATCTCATTAGTTATATCTGTGGTCATTTAGGGGGAATGAATAAGTTTTGAATGCCGGTCGCGCCAAGGATTATTAATTATATACAACTCCCAAAAATTTCTATTATGGGTGGAATTGGTGACCGTTATATTGTGTAAAGTGATCACCAGTCGTACGATAGGTCGTAAGCCCTATGAACACCCAAAAAGACTTCCATACCTACATTCCCATAAAAATATAATTTCGTCTCTGTGAGACATCTATAATATATATTAACATTTTTCACTTCCATACATTGTTTTTTAATAGTAATTTAATAAATAATAATGTATTTCCGAAATGAAAAAAAATAATGTGAAAATCTTTAAAACTGAAATAAATTTTTATTGAAAGAGAGTTTAAAGCTTCTGAAACTCGGAACAGATGGCGCAGCCTCCTGTCCAGAATCGCGGATCTATTCAATTACACGGAAAAGAAACATGATTGCCAATTGGCCGGAGGAGATTTAATAGAAGAGATTGCACAAATAGTCTTCTGCATCTACGTGCATAATTCAATTCGTGTTTCTTTTGTCAGGGGCAAATTAAATTGAATTGAATGAGACCATTCTTCCTGCCGAATCTTTGTTTCACGGAAAATTTATGAGAGAACTTGGGCTGTGCAGCCACGCGGGGAATTTATTCGCCAACTTTGACGTAACGGCATTATTTCTGGATTTATGTTTTGCCTTGATGCGCTTTTTAAAGTGACTCTCAATTATTTTAATTGCGATAATGAATTCATTAAACAGATTTTTTGTGGTATCAACTATTCTCTAGCCAACTCCATCGATCCAATTAAAATTTCATTTTTCAATGAAAACGCTGGGATTACGGGATGTATTGATTACTGAATAATTAATTAAACAAATGTACAAAGTCTCTTAATACTATTAAATGTAACGCTAATATTGAATTAAACTCTTTCGCAAATTTATCACCCGTAAATACAGACACTTTATAATCGCTTTAACGCTTCCGTATTCACTAGAATAATCCATCAGATTTCAGAACGCATTACTATTCGCTCCGGTTTATTTCGCTACGTAAGAACTTTTTCCAGAATATTCGCTCAAATTTCGCACATTATCTGTCGCTTAGTTCACACGCCTGATGGTTTTCGCTTCCTGATTCGCCACTCAAGCCGCGTCGTTGGAAATGTCAAAATAACAATGGCCCTCCGTGGTCTGGTCAAAATTGCACCTTGATTAGCAAACATTTAATTTTGTCTTTTCTCACTAATTAAACGAGATCAGATTTTTAAAAATATAGAGGTATCATTACTAGCTGCACAATCTACGTATATTTCATGGGACGGATTTTAGATGTCTATAGCATATCATTCAAATATAAGAAAGAAATTGATTTAAAATACAATGAGGGCAGACTCGCCACTTACCCAGGACCGTTTTGTAAGCAAGAGCTCCTATATTGGTCCCGCTCATTCGCCACCTGGTTGTAATTTTTTTAATGCTAAAAGCAACCGTGCGATCCGTTATTGCAAAAAACAAATGGGCCGAACGGCTGCCATCCTAAATTTTCAACTAACAATCACTGTAAAAGCAGTAAAAGCACTAATCAATTAATTTTGGGAGCCCTGAGGATCTCCCATCTGGAGACCCACACCCGCAGAAAAGCCTTCAACAGTTCCAGATTCCTAGCGCAGCTTAGCAATTCGGAGTTCCGTGTGGAGCCCCGATTCGGTACCTCTAAATCATATAAAGTATCTTCTCTGGCATCCCTTAATAAAGCGCTACTCCATATATTTATAAAAATTTGATATTTAAGAATTTGATATTGTGTAAATTTGGTGAACGTTGCATTATTTAAAGTGATCACTTAAGACAGCTCATATAGGTCATAAGCCCTTCTATACACGTTTCTCAGATAAATAGCTTCGTCTCTGTGAGACTTCTAAAATTTATCTTAATAAATAATTATTTTTATTTGAAAATTTCAGATTCTCACTAATTAATCTCATAAAATGTTTGTAGGTAGTCGAAGCACCGCCGAGAAATGTTTTTTGTGCAAAAAATTTCGAAATGCTTGAAAGGCATCAAAGAAACGACACGATTTTAATTAGTACGAATAAAATTAGCCGGAATCTAGCGACCGCATCTTATCGTTCGCGTTCGCGTTTCAATGAAAGAAAATAAATGTAATCATGTTAATTGTAACATCTCCCCAACAGGGTATTATACGATCCCTGTTGTAGCCCAAATGAATTAACATTTCGTTAGAGCGCTCTCTTCAGAGACGCCCTGGGAGGCGTGGGAGGAGATCGAGCAGAATTAACATGAGATAAAAACGGAGGCGTGCTTCGGGACGAGAGCAACTGAACACTTTGTGAAATTGAAACACTGTGGGTCCTCCCCTAATCTGATGCGAGTGGTGTCGTCCTCTCCTAATTCTATCTTCGGGATGATCTTGATTCTTTGATCATTTTGCAATTGTAATGCGACCTTTGCTTTCGGATGAATGAGGGATGATTCGAGGAAGATTCTGGCTGCAGATTCCAGGAGCTAATTTCAAGGAGGGACAAAATTACTCTGCAGATTGTCTCCCGTTTCGAAAGCTCCATGTTTTACTTTGACGCTTCAGCTCGCTGGAATCGTAATGGATTTCATTTTTGCGAGTATCTAAAATTTTTATCTGGATAATCTGGATGACATTTCACTTTAGTGCTACCTCATTATGTGATTTTGGATTTCACAGTGAGGGTTATTGTGCCATACCTTTGATTCAAATATTTAAAAAAATGACATTTTGAGATACATAAAACACCCTGACGATGCAAAGGCTTTTCCGAAACATTTAGGTGTAATTGAATCGGCAACAAAGTTATGAATAGAGCGCTGAGAATGTTTTACTAACGGAGAATTCCAAGGCAAATTTGTTGTCCAGTACGATGCGAAAAGGCCTGTAAATAAAAGAGACAATGCAAAAACTTACCCTCGGTTTTTCTCCGATTTGTATGAACTTGGCTCTCTGAAGTGGACTGTATTGATGATGATATATGTCTTCTTCACCATGTAGAATGAATTCACTTTCAATTCGATAAGCAGTCGAAATTTGAAAAAAGGCCTGCTCTGTTCGGCCGACGCATCGGAGTAGGTACCGAACAGAGTATTTGCCTATCTCTCTCGTGAGCAGGCGTTCGAATACATTTATGAAATATATAGATACTGGCGGAACCAGTATGTATTAATTATTAATACATATATAAGAAGATTAAAACAAACGATAAAATTAATTTAAAAAAAAAATTATAATGTACATCGAATATTTACGTAACATAAAAAAGTAATTGATAAATTTGTTGCATTATTTGAGCTGTAGTCCATACTAGCGGAGCGGTCCCTGCATAGTAGCGCTGCATTGAAACCAAATACGAGTAAAATTATTTAAGGTAAAAACCGTTATATGAATTCACACAGTTATAAAGTATATTGAGAAAGTACACCACAGTTGCTTCAATATTTAAATAACATCAAAAATTAAGCAATAATAAAAAATAACTTCTTTTATTAATAAATAAATTTTTAAGGCCTACATTGAAAAATCATTTTTTTAAATCACAGCAATTCAAAACATTTTAAGTTTCACCTGTCTGATAAACTATATACTTTTATTTTAATATGTGCGTAATTTTAAATTTAATTCTTCATTTTCTTTAATATTTTTCTTGAAATTGTAAGAAAAAGAGAAATAAAGCTGTAAATAATCTTCAATATTGGTTCCAATAAGTCAATTATTCCATATCCTATTATAGACGGCACAAAGCGTAGTAAACCACTTTTAATGTCCCCTCATTCAAAATGTTGCGTAAATTTTTGAAAATATAAATTAATTTTCTGACACAAGCAGCAAGTTTTTCTGTTTACATTAGTAGTATCATGTTATAGATATTTGCTGTCGCCTTAACTAGACCATTGTCTGACATTCATTGTACCAACAGTGAAATCTAAACAATAACAAAATTCCTTAAATTAACATAATCTTATAATTTAAAAAATTAATATTATAAATTATTTATAATAGCAAAATTACTTACGGAACAAATTAATTTGACTAGCCAATAATGAAACACAAAAGGAAATCGGAAAAGAAATATATAGTTACACAAATAAATGCAAATAATAATTAGTTATAGATTAAGAATAGTTATAGAGTATTGATGATGGATGAGACTGCATTTGGTGGATGAATAAATAATGCATTGGTCATTACTTTGTTCAAAATTTCAATTGAAAATGCTTTTTCTCGATTAATCGAATTGCAAAGACAGTATTAAAATAATTTTATGTATCTAGTATATGATACTTTTAACGAGTAAGATTTATCTTATATAAAACGACTAGCTTTGACGCAAATTTTTAAAACGTATCATGTCTGAAGATACAATGTACTAAGTCTGATTCACTCTTTGGTCATTAATCACATTAGAAATTTTACTGTTTAAGAATTCTGAAAAAATAAAATAATCTCAGGCCTCGCACTGTTCTCTGTGATCTAAATAAAAAGGTCGTAAACAATATCGCAATATAACATTATTATCCACACAATGATACTTATTTAAGCGACGGTAATGGTTCCGCTGCAGCCGCCAGGTGGCGCCGTCATCGGAAGGAAGAAGGCCGGAAGTTCCGCTAGCGCCATTCCAACGCAAGCACTGGCGGTTAGTAATGGGACTAAACTATTGTTGATATTTAACGATAATAAAAATAATTTACTCTCCCTCGTAAATTTAAGCACCACAATCACAACCTCAGACTCCAGGCCTGTAATAATTCATATTTTGACCCACTTCTTATATACAGAGTGTAACAGAGCTAGTCCACAATACTTTACAGGTAGATTTCTGCTTTAATTATGAATCGAAAATGATTACGCAGCCGTGATCTAATATCAATAGATATGCAAAATCAAAATTTGCATTTTTTTTCAATATTTTTGCCCTATTTTTTGCAAAACCTTGGACTGTTACAGTAGTTGTAGGAATCCACCTGTAAAGTACTGTGAACTAGCTTTATTATACTCTGTATAACTACAACATAAAGAAGTTAATTAAATTGCTCACAATTAATTATAATTGTTTCTAAAATCTATAAAAAATCCAAAATCAAAAGCCAAATGTTGACGAGAGCAAATCGCAAAAGCAAATACAACACTTGACACAGTCATTTCTAAGACAAACGATTAAATAAATTACAGTTATTTTATCAAAAAATAACCAGTTTCTTGCCGTTACTTGTAAGTGGATGTATTCTTTGCATTCCCTACACAAACAAAGTGAAGACTTTTCATCCAAAAGGCTCCTATATCAAACGAGTTGAGATTGCTCAGCACGTTTGCTTGATGTACATTTAGTATATATATGTACATGGTGTTTCTGATGCGGGTCCTATTTACATACACCGCTTTGAGAGGAATAAAAAGGATGTAATATTAATGATAAAATTTTCATAATGGAGTCGCATTTGCTAGTTACACCTCCTCAATAAAGTTTTATTGACAAGACCGCTATAGAGACATGGTAAAAAAATTTCTTAAATTCCGTATTACAAAGAGAGACCTCATGGCACGGCTTTGCTATTGGCAACGGCACACGAAAAGAAAATGCCGTTCTTAAAATGTGGCCATTAAACGATGTGTTACTGTGCAACCGAGTGGATGGAGGAACTTCTTTAGACTTTCGCTCGTTCTTGAACTGACCAGATATCTGAAGCTGCTATATGAAGCCTGTAGACTAGATCTGCAGCGAACCATCCTTCCATTACTACATAATTACTTTCCCTCATCATTTCTAAGACATCTTCTGGTTTGAGTTCGACCTTTTTGGCCGACGTTTCGGATCCCATTGCAGGGTCCATCCGCAGGGCTGATGTCAACACAACCCACAAGATTCTGAGTAGCCATTCTATTTCTAAGAACATTCTATTTCTAAGGCAATTGGTGAATCCAATCCCGATCTATTAAATTTATTAAAATTAAATTTTGATAATCCCGGGATCCCAGATCCATCATAAGATTAGAAAATTCTTATTTTCTCCTAAATTTTACTTTTATAAAAAAATACCAGAAAAAAATATATTTAAGTACAATACTTTTATGTAATTTTTGAACGAATAATAATTTGAATGTCAAACAATTTTACCATTATGAATATTACGAATATATACATTTCATCGATCAATTTTCCCATGTTGGTACACCAACATTTATTTACAATGATAATTCGAAATGTTTCCGGATTATACTTATTAATCGCGGATTCATAAATACCTTAACTGTGTAGGGATAGTGAGATCCCGGGATTGAACTTCATCAGCGCAATAAAACTTTTGTGTATAATTTTCTAGGATATTCTGCCGTGTAAATATATATGACCTCTCTCAAACGTTCCCATTGCAGGGTCCATCATCAGGGCTGGCGTGATGAGTGTGTATTGAAGTGTAGGTTAAGTATTACCTTGCAATACCGTTCCCAAGTCAGGGTATGTCCAAGTGTTGGTTTAGGTACTGGATTGCAGTACCGTGTCAAAAGCAGGGTGTGTATGTCTTGATGTAGTACGTTGTGCTTCAGTGTCGGATACGGGTGTTGTCAAGAATTTCTGTAGCGTAATGTCACTCATCACATCAGCCCTGATAATGTACCCTGCAATGGGACGGCAGAGTATCCCAAAAAACTATACACAGAAGATTCTAGATGGCCGTGAAAACCTGAAAACATTTTCAATAAAACTTTATTTTGTATATTTGCTTGATTTAACAACTCCTACAGTAAGTAACTTGACTACCGCGAATCGTTGATGTGCTGACTACCAGCTCTCTTGAGATCAAAGAATGGCCCATTAGTGTAGATAATACACACTGCTTAACACTACTAAATCGCTGTGTAGATGAATCTGATTCATTTTTAAATTATAGATTTCATTTAACGTTACTGAAATTTCTGATAACTGAAAAATAAATCAAATCAACAGCCAAATATACGATGCGTAACATATATGTTTAAAATATTCATGTAAGATTTCTAATCTCCGACAAGTACGAACACGGCAAATTTGTGTTAGGTTAGAGAAACAAAACTACAGATAAAGATGCTGTTTTATTATAATGTACAAACATACCCACAACATCCAAATACGCTCATCCAGAATAATCCCTGCTGCCGTCCGTAATGGGGTTGGTCGTTTTGGCTTTTGTTACGTCATCATCGTCTTTTGTGCGACGTAAAATGCACACGTAACGTTTTAAAACCTTAGCCCAGTGCCGCGGGCATTTTGTTCACAACACAATTGTGCGGGGAACGAGATCTGGGACTGTGCGCCACGTTACACCCACAAAAAAATTCTCGAGTCTTGTTACGTAATACGTTTGTAATTTATATTTATGTAAATATTTATTTTGTATCTTCTCTACCGATGTCGGCGTAGTGAAATAAAGATTTAAAAAAATTACGGTATTCTGTGTAGGTACTTTATACAGCTGTATATAGCTGTATATTTTAATCTATTGGTCTTCTTTAAGTGCGTTAGTACTATATTTGACACATGTCATTTGCTATTTTTTTTTTGCTGCTTATATCAAAATAAGCAATAAACTAAAATAACTCCTACTTCAAAGACAGTAAAATCATTAATTAAATAATAATAATCGTATAATTATAATAAAATATGAAGATAGGTATTTTCAATTAAAAAGTGGTGAAAATAATGTTTATTTCTAATAATTAAAATATAATAAATTAAAACCCTTCTAAAAAGTGTGTAGCTGCTGTAAACGAGACATACAAAAAGACGAGCAATAAAATATTTTTGTACAATTTTTTTTTCATAGTTTATTGCGTATACCCCTATTCCAATGCCACCATATACATACGGGGATATATATTTATTTATTTATATTTATTTGGAAAACCAACAGCTAACAATATTTAAGTAAATACAAAGAATGTGAATCATAAAAAAGCCAAAAACAACATAAAACATAAAAAATTACAGGTTTCCACTGGTAGTGAAAAAATATCGTATTTGCGTGGTATACATATATATGTTATACCTAGTATATTTATGAAACTATTTATAATTGATTTAGTGGAAAATAATAACATATGTTTTATTTGAAAAATGAACTGGAAACAAATTTTTTGTGAGTGGGTTAAATTTGTTGCAAGTTCGCCACAAATATATGAGATTTGCCTATAGTTAGTAGAAAAAAAGGGGAGTAAAAAAAATAGGGTTGGTTCTTAGAACTTTAGGAGGAACATTGATCAGGAGTTTGAATAATAATTCAGGAAAATCTATTGAGCCTGAGGATATTTTTAGCGAGAAAATTTGCCATTTCATGACGTTTTTGCAAAGGTAGTAAGTAGGTGTCGTTTTTTGCATATTTCAAGATATTGCTCTCGTGTAAAGTTTCATTTCAGCCTATACGACATGTATTTGATAAATTTTTTTTTGTATAGTCTCGATTCGTGATATTTGCACAATGTACGCAGGATTCCATATTTGTGAAGCGTATTCTAAATTATTTCGCACAAATGTGCAATACAGAATTTTGAGCGTCTTTGCTTTGGTAAATGAGGCAGTGATACTAAGCATGAAGCCAAGCGCACGGGAAGCCTTTCTTTTCATCCATTCTTTCATCTATCCAACCCTAGAACTGAATATACGAGTTAACTCGATTGATTCAAACATTATTCATTTACACGAGTTATATATAATCTACATAATATGTAGTTACATTATATTATTGCACAAGCCTGTGGATGAAATTTGCCTCAAAAAGCCCAAGGATAGTAAGTTAAGCGCGGAACAAGTAAAGTTTTTTTTTTTTTACGCTTTAATGGCCATGAGGCCCAATTACAGAAATGAAACACATCATGAAACACCCATACTTGAGTAAATCACGTAGATTAATTGTGACCTAATCCTTAATCGAACCCGGAACCCTCGGTGTGAGAAGCCAGTGTCATTCCCACTGTGCTTCAAGGGCCGCAAAGGGACTGTGCTATGGTAGGTATATATAAAATTATTGCAATGAATAATATTTTGCATAGACTGATACAACATTTACATACCGACCTTTTTATCAATAAATCTCTGAGACAATTCTAAATCTCAATATCCCATATTTATCTTTCGCACCAGGTGTAAGTACATACAATCTCAAACGTTGCTGGAGTACATCTTATTTTATACATAAATTTACGTAATTCACTGTAGTATAAAAATAAATATTTTTGGTTTTGATGACTATCAAACAGTATTATTATAATAATTATAATTAATAATAAGTGTCGCTACCCTCTTATGTAGCAAATAATTTTATTTACTCACTTTATTATAAAAAATATATAAAAACAATCCCCGAGCGCGAAGAATTTTTGAAAAGCAAAAATTAATGCAAATAATTATCCAGTGCATTTAAATTGCTTCAATGAGACAACCACGTTTCGTCTTTATGAAGCCTCTTCCGAGAATTCATTTCGTCTCGAGAGCAGAGACTCAGACATAACAGTTTCTAATTTCTTCCTTGACGAAAGCATCTCACCTCCCCTTCTGGGAACTTCCAACCCTTGAAAAAGGTTTGTCGATTACTACCCTGTATCAAAAAATCTTACTTATCTTCGGTTCATTTTGATCGCGATGTATGTACTAAAGTTTGTCTCCAATATCACTACCAATGGTTAATCTTAAGAAATCGTTCCATGTAAAAGAAAAATTGTTATGTTTTGCAGCAAAATTATATTTATTTTATGATAAAAAAACTATTTATATGATTGTATATTTTTTCTGTCGAAAATTTTAATAATATTTGTTCATTGTAAAATTCATTGATTAGGCCATATAGGGTAGTTGTATTTAAGGATGGTAACTCTTTTTTTAACAGGTTCCATAATAATTGTAGATGATTTATTTTTTATAGGTTTTTCTTATGTAAAATAACGAAAATCATTATTCACTCATGAAAATATTTTACACATTTTGGTGAATTAAAAGTTAAATAAGGAAGTAAGTTTGGATGTTTATAGCTTTGGTTGGACATAATTAATAATATAATATTAGGTCCTTACATATGAAATTGGCGTTTAGTATGGGAGGAACATAAAGCCGATTTTTTTTTATTATAATATATTTATTTAATCAAAGTATGTACCATTGCTATCTATGCACTTTTGCCATCTCATAGGTAGTTCATCGATCCCTTTACTAAAAAAACCATTCGGACGGAAATCAATAAAATCTTTGAAGGCGGTTTGGACTGCCCATCGGAGTTGAATTTTTTCCTTTGCAAGAAGTTATCCAAATTTCGAAAAAAATGGTAATCTGTTGGGGCAAGGTCCGGAGAGTACGGTGGATGTTTTAGACTTTCCAATTGAAGCTCCTCTAATTTGGTAGCCGTCTGTTGTGCAGTGTGTGGTCTAGCGTTATCATGAAGCAGCAGTGGCCTAGAGCGATTAACCAGCCTCGGTTGTTTAGCAACTAGCTTTTCCATCGTGGTTTGCAGTTGCTGACAATAGACATCTGCCGTAATCGTCTGGCCAGATTTAAGAAAGCTGTAGTGAACGACACCAGCACTAGTCCACCAAGCGCTCACAAGTAACTTTTTTGGAGTCAATTTTCGCTTGGGGCATGGTTTGGCTGGTTCGGCAGGGTTCAGCCATTGCGATGAGCGCTTCCGATTATTGTACAGGATCCACTTTTTATCACAGGTAATGATTCGATTTAAAATCCCTTCATTATTGTGCCGGTTGAGTAATGCAACGCAGCAGTCAACGCGCGTTTGTTGATTTGCTTCACTCAATTCGTGAGGTACCCACCTTTCAAACTTTTTCACCTTACCCATTTGCTTCAAGTGGATTAAAACAGTTTTATCACTAACACCGCAGCCTGCAGCTAACTCGGATGTGGTTTGCGATGGATCCGCTTCCACAATAGCCTTCAATTCTTCATTATCAACTTTGGTCTCCGGCCGTCCACGGGGCTTGTTCTGCAGGTCGAAATTTCCAGAACGAAAACGTTGGAACCAAAAACGCACTGTGTTTTCTTTTGCGGCACCGTCGCCATACACATCATTAATCCTTCGAGCCGTTTTTGCAGCACTGGTGCCACGGTGGAACTCGTACTCGTAAATAACGCGATATTTCAAGTTTTTCATTTTGCAAACTGAGTGACGCAAAGAAAAAAACAATTGAGGAAAAAACAAATGAATTATAATTTTCAAAACACAAATACATGAGTAAATAGCTGTATAAATTTGGATTTGGAATTCCTAACCAAAGAGAAGATATTTGAGATCAAATTTGCCAGTACGGCAAAACGTCAATTTCATATGTAAGGACCTAATATTAGTTAATTAAAAACTTTGTATAAACCACTTGGAGTGACTTTACGTCTACCGGTTTTGATACCACTGTATCATCGTCAGTACGCGTGTACGTCAGTACTCCAAGTGGTGAATAAAAAGTTTTTAATTAATTAAAATTAATATACAAAAATAATATTAGAGACCATGTAATATCATCAAGCAAATCAACGCCTACTAAGTGAGAAAGACTAATGAACTTTACATGTCTCTATATTTTTAAAATAATCGATTGAAGTAAAACGTCAATAAATTCCCTTAATAATACCAAAAATTTACAGATTAAGTGCAAGTTGCAGTTTTAATAGCCGCACATATTATAACAAAATTTTTGCCTTGAAGAAATGAGTTATTAGATCTACAAACGTCACGTTTGCAGAACTGTACTTCTAGCCCCGTCTCCTTTAGTTACCAACACACATAAAAGTAATTGGCGAAATTCTTCCCTCGCTGATAAACGTGACGAGTCCAAGTGGCGAGCTCCCGGACCCAGTGGACCTGTGGGTTTTGCATTATTGTTTGCAGGAACTCTAATGAATACAGTGGAATGAAAATCCTTTTAAATACATATCTTACTATTGACTTAAATAAATATATTTACTAAACACATCATTAATAATTTTATTTTTATTTTTAAATTACAATTTAAAATTAATTTTAATAATATAATTAATAAAAATAAACTTAGTTTTCACCACTTTTGTATTGAAAAATATCAACGCGTTAAGAAAGTATAAATAAGTTTATTATTTTTCATCCAATTTAACCATGATCCATGATTTCAACAATCTCAACACATACTTCAGCTTAGCAGTTCTTGAATTATATGGACTATGGTGATTAATTGAAAAGGCTAGCGGCACAGAATGGCGTTCTAGTACCAAGCGAAGCCTGGAATTGGCAAAGAAGGAATTAAAGTAGACTGAATGCGGTGGAAATGCGGTCACTAAGACGCTTGCGTGGAAAATCTTTGGTCAACAGAGTGAGGAATGAACAAATTAGAAGTGAATAAAATGCTGACTGTAGTGTGGTTGATAGAATAAAAAAAGTAGTGCTGAGGTGGTTTGGTTATGTGGAACGTATGAAAGAGGATAGGTTGGTTAAGAAAATATATGAGGCGAATGTTGAAGGCAACAGGAATAGAAGGCGTCCGCAAAAAACCTGGCACGATCAGATACTACAAGTATTTGAGGATGGCCATTTTAAAAGCCTCAACAACCGTAGAACTGGTATGAGAAGATGTATGAATGTAACTGAGGCAAAAGTGGTGCATGGTAGAAGAATACGGCGTTCTATGCTCTCTGCCTACTCCTGAGGGGAATTGGCGGGATGGTTAGTTTGTTATTTAGTTACTTTGTTACTTCTGAGTTTAATAATAATTTTATATTATTTAATATAAAATTATTATATTTGAAAATATTTAATAATTTTATATTAAACTTTCATTTCGAGAGTAACAGAATCTCTTGTCGAGAGGCAAAGTATTAAATGGATTACTTAAAGATATAGAATATTTACATTTATTAGATGGAAAAAGATAAAAATTACTAACAGATCAAGTTCTGATAAAATGAGCTGAAGTTATTGCTGTAATGGTAGCTGTAACGGGAATATAAGAAGATGCGAAAGTAAAATTCGTGAAAGTAATATTGCTAAGCAAACTAAAAATATTTACTCGCCACGGGAGGCAGATGTTTAATGAATAAAAATAATGATTATTTTATTTTTGAACCATATTATTCATAATATGGTTCAAAAATTCATGAAATTTATTACTAGATGGTCATCGATGATGCTCTTTTTGTCTAATGTTGAGATTTCTAGAAAACTGACCGATGCATTTACGATTAAAATATACGCATGAAATTTTGAAAACTCCGCTTTTTCTAACGCACTTATTATTAATGTAACTAGCCGTACACCCGTGAAAATCACTGGAAATATTAATAATGTTGCCTTGCGTGACCGTGCGCTGATTGCATGTCACACTCTCACTGTCTAAAGTTTTAAATCCAGCCATTTCCTGACTTTACGACAGACAGACAGACAGAAAAACGAAATTGTTATGTTTGATACGCGGGGCTAATATTGGTAAAGAAAATTTAGTTTAGTACATTAGCAGGTTCATAGTATTTTTTCCATGAAATGGTATCACTGTTATTACTAATATTATATTCAGAATATAAAAGCGATCTCCCAAATTTTTATGGATTTTTTATATAACAATTTATCTATTTAAACGCTGTTATAATCATTATTTTTATCAATTTACTATACATACTGCTTAACTATTATTAAATCGTTTCATTACAACTTCTTTTACATAAGTAACTTCAGATTATTTTGTCAGCAGGTATCTAATAAATTAATTATATGTATTTCTACCAAAACAAATGCAAATATTCTACATTTAAGTCAGTTTAATACTTCACTTGTTACGGAAAGATTCTGTCATACCTTTAGTAGTTAAAAATAAATTATTTTTAAATTTACGTAGGGGGTCCATATATTATATTTTAAACTCAATTGAACGTCCGTCATGAATAATCTCTATAATCTTCTTCTTCCACAGCCTTCTTTCCTCCACTGCTGGATGTAGGCCTTTTCCATTTTCTTTCACTCATCTCCGTTTCTCCCCCTTCGTATCCAGGTTTGTCCTGCTTGCTGGATTATGTCATCAGACCATCATTTGGGAGGTCTTCTGAGTGCCCATCTAGTATCCTCCTGTCGAGCCATATGTCCTGCCTACTGCCATTTTGATTTCGCAATACGTTCCATAATATCGGAAAAAATTTGTTCGGCGTCTTATTTCTCTATTTCTGATTTTATTTCGAAGGATCACGCCGAGCATCTGTCTTTCTATGGCCCGCTGTGTACACTTCAAATTGCGTATGCTTTTGGCTGTAAGTGTTAATGTTTCTTGGCCATATATCAACATCGATAGGATCTCTGTAATTTGAACACCAAATTCATCAATAAATATTTGTCATAGTTTGCTTAGTAAATTACATAAATATGACACCTTATGATTAACTGAAATTTGTGGAGTGAAATAGACAAATGTAAAACTTCCAGAGATGACATGATTTACATATACCCACGTCACTTCTCGCCCGGCATGTCCAAGACCGGACACGTGAGCCCAGTTGACACAGTTGAAACGGATGCAAAGCTGCCTCCAGATTTAAAAGTCTCAAAGGGATATATCCTCACTCCTTTGCTTTGGAGGGCGCAAGAAGGTGACATAAGAGGGCTCAGCCATTACCAGATGTCCCGGTAAGAAAAGGGATACAGTATTGTTTCTTTCTGGGTGAACTGTTTTTATGCTCAAGAGTAAAATTAATTTTAAAGTGATATCTCGTACACGTTAACATAACACAATATTTATATAGTACTTAGGAAAATAAGATGGATTATCATAATTATTCGTCCAAAAACTACAATAATCCAATGAACTGAGGAGTTTTAAATTACAGTTACATTTTAAAAACATCTTAAAATAGGTAACTCTATAACCATGCATACGGTCTATTTATATAATTAAATAGTGTAATATTGTGGCCCAGTCAACGCTTGATTTGAGGATTCCATATTAAAAAAAATATTGTGGAATAATAATATAGCGAAATTAGTTACATAAACAACCGTCTGTTATTCCAATGCTTTTCTTTGAAAGTGTCATAACACGTGAGTGTTTTTAGGAAATAGTGTTATGCCAGTAGGTACGTTTGAAGAGCAGATAATTTTGAATTTGAAAGGTTTTTTTCATTTTATTTTTGATAAATTATCCAAAATGATTTGTTGACAAATAACATTGTATTTATAAAATGTTGCAGTTAACATGCAATCATTTTTATATGTTCCACAAAGGTGGTTGATAATTTGAAACCCCACCGTATACTATTAAATTTTTCTATACTTGGTTCAAACTTACATTATTTAATAGTAATGTTGCATTCTTTGTTCAAAATAAGAAGCTCAAATTTTGCAAGGCAACACGCTAATATAAAATAGTATCTTGGAAATTCGACACCCTCCGACATCACTTTAATTATACAAATCAGATGTGAAAAAAGGGCTTGAAATCTGAGGCATTGGTTTTTAAAAGAGAGATCCAGAGAACGAGCAATGCCGTTGTACTCCTGGTGTGCAAGAGAAATTTTTTTTTTTTAAAAAATCGGGTGTTTATAAATTAATTTGTATTGATTGTGATTATTTTTATGTAGGAAAAACGTGTAGAAATTTTGAAATTAGAGTTAAGGAACACTTTTTTAAACACGTGTTTAAATAGTAATAATTATTCCGAATTTTCTAACCATATTTTGGCTATGGATCATTCTTTTGATATTAATAAGGGTTTACAAATTTTACATACAAATTATACAGAATCACAATTTGATAAATTAGAAATTATGGAGATAAGAAAGAGTGTAAATAGTAAATTGAATGTTATAAATAATCAGGTCCTTTTTGCAAATAGTTATCTTTTAAATTTATTTTCATGTTCATTAGGTTCTTTATATTATCATTTTCCATATATAACTTTTTAATATTTTGATCTATACTTCGATTTTTAAATATTATTTTTATTATTCTGACGAAGAAGCCATTGGCTTCGAAACATGTTGAATTTTTTTCAATAAATAAGTGGTTTTAACAAAGTTAATTAATATCAATTATAATTATGTTACCACAAAATAAATTTGCTACATTTGAAGAAGAAATAAAATTATAATTTTTTCGTATTTTTTATTTACTATCAAAATGTTCACTGTAATTTGGCTTCCTCTGTTGAGGGTTGCTATAAACATTAGACGGCATTAGCTCACAGCCCAGGAGACTATCTTCTGTCTGCAATCTCTTTTCTCCTGCGTCTCATTTAGGCAAAAGAAACTGATTTAAGAAGATAGCGTAAAATATTATTCTTCTAACTCAGCAGATTTCTATGATTAAATTCAATTCAGCTTGATAAAACTTTTATTGTAAACCGGAATAATAATAACTTGCATTGAAATTATACATTATTTAAATAAGTTAATATTCAAATCATTTAACATAAAACATTGTCAATATCACGTTTTGAATGTTTAAACCTCATTATCTCAAAAGTACTCAAATGTCACTTAGTGAGTTTTACCTCTAAGGGGACGATTTGATACCGGATAACTTTAAGAAATGAGACCACATGCTCTAAAAAAACAATAAATGGGTGGCTCATTGAGAAAACTCTAAAATAAATCCCTGTGTAATGCTGCGTATTTTTTCTCAATATTTTTTGCTTATTTCAAAAATTTATTATACATTTTTAATTTAAAAAAATCCCTTAGAAGGCATATTCTATTTTATTTTTGACTTCTCTTTCTGCTTTGTATATCTTCCTTACCGATAATTCTGTATTTCTGTTTTTAATTATTTTATCAAATTCAAATTATATATTTTTTAATTTAAAAAATCCTTTAAATGTATACTAAATTATATTTTACAATTCTTTGTTGCTCTGTATATAGTCGACTGCCTTCAAACAGGTAATCCCTAGTTGGACAGTCGGAGTGTAACTCAATACAAAATAAGATGTGAATAAAACTTATTACTATTATTTTTAATATATTATTTTAGCAAAGATATGATTAAATCTATTTATAATCAGCTATTCATATATTTATAAGTATATTCATAAAACACAATAGACAATAAAAAGTTTGCACTTTGAGTTTCAAAGTCAGCGAAAAAATTATAATAAGCCTGCAAAGAAATGAAAACACGCCATTGGCTAAAATAAATATTTAATTGATTTTTAAAGACACAATCTATATAATGCCACGTACCTACTGTGGTTTTGAGCGAAAAGCCAACACATTTTTCTCATTCCACCTCACCTTACAGCTAGCTCCATGCTCGGACCATAAAATGTGATGACATGTAATATTTCGCTATCGGAATACCATCAACCCTGCCTCAAGCTACTTCCTACCGTGTAATACAAGCTCATCTTCCATTACGTCACTATCAAAATCCGAACACCGACAGAAGTATCCTCTGAAGAAAGTCACATACACCTGCTGTCTCATTTAGGAGGATAAACAAAATGATCTAAATATCTTGCTTGAACGAGTATTTTTATTCGGTTTTCTTTCGTATCGACTCAAATTAAAGTTTAAAGATATACAAATTTTAAAGATATATAAATAAAGTTTGAAAGAAAACCGTAATTGTAATAAAACCCTTTTTTAGAAATACAACGAAAATAAATCACACAAACCATTTTTGTTGGTTGATGAGTAGAATCTTCAATTTAAGTGAAAAATAAGATTTTTCAAAATATTTTATTTATTTATAACGATTACAAGATTTTTTTTTGAATAAACAACTATTTTTTGAATTATCAACATATTTCGGAGCCAATAGTCTGTTGATAAGGATAAAATGTCTAATGCTTTTATTTTTATGTGAACAATTTTTTATGTATTCGTTATTTATTTATTTATTTGTGAGTTGTGGCTCTCAAGATACACGATTAAAGTGACAAAAACCAATATATGTCGGCGGTTCTATATTTTCTTTTAAAAATTTGCATTTAAAAATGAATAGCTAGACGGTTAATAATATGCTGTCCGTTATCGTTAAACTCAACTGTTCATGTGCACGAATCCTGCATGAAAATATTGTTTCGTAACCCCTCTACAAACCATGAAATAGCTAATCACATATGAAATAACGGTTAAACCATTGATTATTTTGAATTTTTTTTTTTTATTTTTTATTTTTTTTTCGAATTTTTATTTTTATTCGAATTCTCTACTATAGCTTGACCGCGTTCAAAAGAAAGTGCGCAAAAAATATGTGTGTTGTTAGGATGCAAAAAGTTAACACAAAATATTTTTTTTCTAGAAAGTAAGTAACCTTTTTTGAACTAAAAAATATATATATATATTTTTTTAATTTATATAAATTAACTTTGTAAACACCACTTATTTATTGAAAAAATTCAACATTTTTCAAGCCAATATATATTTATTTGCAATATCATATCCCGGGCCTGCTAGGCAACTTTTCCCCGCTTTCTTCTTGTCGGAAAAAGCTAGGGAATGGTCTTTTGATTATGGTCGACCTATAGTTGTCCGTAAGTTAATAAATAGTTTAATTGTGTAATGATTATTTTAAATATAAAAGATTTTCTATTGTTCTAAGGTAAGGTATTTATGCATTTACTGCTGTAAATAGCCTTAAAGATTAGCAGAATATTGCTTAAAAATAATTTGAAAACTCTCATGTGTAATTGAAGCGTAGCTCTTATACATAAATTTTAACTGATAAATGCATCCACCACTGTAAACATTACATATCTGAATTTAATTAACTTAATTAATTAACACGTTGCACTGATTTGGGATTAACATTATTCACAAAAAAAATGTGATGTATATATTATTGAAAAAAAATGTGATGTATACATATTTTCATACAATAAAAAAAATCTTAATGTTACCATTTTGTTAATCCACTAACATATATGTTACTTTCTGAAAAACATAAATTTTGAAAAGTAAATAAGTGAGATATTTACCTATCCCTGTAAATGCTTTGCGTTCAATATGTATGGAAATTCTTTATCTAAACATATGCATCATGAGGGGAGATCAATCTCCAGTTTGTTTACTTATCTTTTTATTATAAGCCGGAGTGAGAGAATTTTATATGCAATATAATTTATAGTTTTTGTCAGGCGTATAAACCGCAGATAAGTTAGCTACAAAGAAAACAGCGGGGAAAATGTATGTTGTCAAAGATATTTCGGTGTGGTACCTTTTCGTTATCTCATTTATAGCATTTTTGGGAGCTTTTTTATGTATAAGGGCATATTTTAGTGCCTTCAGCTTAGTTCACATAAAATAATACAAGCTTATAAATACTTTGTTTCCATCACATAAACACAGCCTCACAACTATAAAACTCTCGTCATCTGATACAAGACGCAAAATTAAATTTAGTCTTTTTTTAGGGCCACCGGCTTTCGTCTGCCACACACGGGTCAAGTTTTTGACTTAATAATTGTGAAAAATGTTCTTTGATTTTATCGACCATTCAAAATCTTTGTAGGGTTAAGCAATTTCATTGCAGTGTCCATCATAAGAGCTGATGTGATGTTATGAGTGTGAACACGTCAGAATATCCAAGAAAGCTAAAACCACAAAATAATTTTGAGGCAGAAAATAAGAAAATATAATTATTATAAGAAAGTGCTTTGTTAAATTTATAAATACGAATTGTTGAAAAGTGCGTGCAACTTTACAATCATTTTTACGCAATATTTTAAAAATAATTATGTATAATGTTTTCGTTTTGTTAGTTTATTAAAATTTATATTTTGTATTAATTTATAATATGAAAAACTGCTGGTGCATATCTTGCATATGTTTATTTTATTTAAATAAAAAAAGCTTTAAAAAAAAATTATCACAATAAGATGAAGTATTTCAAGTAATAATCATTTTTCTGAATATTGTGTGGTACTTCGTACCGTATAAATTTATAAATAATTGGATCATACTTTGTAACAATCTGCTATTCTTAAACTGAGAACTTCATATGCGTGTAGGTTCATGCATGCTAGTGGCAAAAATACAGAAAAGTTGGAGAATATAAGTGGATAAATCAACTGCATTGGTGAATATTTATTTATATAAATCATAAAATAAAAAATCAGTCTTATATTTAAGAATAAATGATAAAACTTATGATAGAAATTCGTGGACTTTCGTACTGTGAATGATACCCACCGTTTACCCAGGACCGTTTTATGAGCAAAAGCTCCTATATTGGTCCTTCTCATTCGTCTCCAGGTTGACATTTTTTTAGCTACATACTACGGGTCATATAAACCGGTGCGAGGCGGCACGGCCGCAAAAACAAAACCATTCAAGGACCGACACCATTAGATACGTCTTTATTGCATAAAAGAAATACATAAATAAATAACATAAGAAATACATAACGAGGTTCCAGGGACTGTCGTACTCTAAAAAATTCCCTGGAACCCTGTTAAGATTCATCCCTGCAAACCGTAATGAAGTCAACATAAAAATCAATGTATTCGGTGGAGAGCTGTAAAGGAAGAGCTGTGCGTTTGTCAGCCGCCCTTCGTGAGTTAGGGCGGGTGGTGTCTCCGCCCTAGGATCGTGTACCACGTGACCCCGGTACAACCACCACACCCCGTGCATCCTCTGCCCGCCCCTCGGGTAGGGGTGAAATTTATTTAAGGGTCTATTAATTAGGTTGACCGCGTAATAAATTTAGGGGTCGCTTTGTATGGTATGTATTGTGTATTTAGGATTTCGTTTTTATTTGAATTTTTTATAATGATTTTATAAATTTAGCTAGATCAGTAAGCCCCTTTTGTAATTAAATGCCCACTTATGTGTTAATTTATTTGCGTAATATTATGATTTTTCATTTTAAATATTCATGGACACTCACTGAAATAATGCTGAAACATTTGAGGTACGGATCTACAGATTGCTTCTAAAAATATCTGGATTGATAGGGTGACAAGTGACAATGTAATATTCCGGATGTGAAAGGAACAAGAAATCCTTAAAATATTCAATATCCGGAAATGAAAATAGTTTGTCCATATCGTGAGACATTCAGAAAAGAACCAGATCTTGCATCTCATTTATCAAGGTTAAATTGCAAGCAGAGAGAATGCCTGGAAGACGAATAACATTCTGGTTGAAAAATTTAAGGCTTAAGGCTAAAGATGATTCGGAAAATCCATGATCCAGCTATTTGGAGGTGCTTCAAGCAAGATTATAATCGCCCACGTGATCTAACGTTCGATAACTGGATGAGCACGAAAAGAATATACCTAACATCTATAAGAAAATGCAGGAGAAATTCTTACTGTACACTTTTAAATTTTTTTTTATTGGAATGTTTTAAGAGCATATTTTTGTCAGAGAGTAATAATAATAAACTGCAAAAATATATAATTCTTTTTTTTAAGAATTTTTTTGCGAGTTAAACAAAATTATAATAGGTAAGGTACCTACAAAAAATTTTACGCAATATTTTATTCACCGAAGAATATTTAATATTGTCTATAAAACATGGTGAAATAATATTGAGGACAGATTATGCAAATCAAATTAATTATTATTTATTTATTAAACCTTGTTTATATTACATAAATGTTTCAATTTCTAAACTATTTGTTATATAGGAGCTGCAATTTAGTTCAAACTGAAGAAATATGCAATAATCTGTATATAGAATTGGAAGTTTACTGTTGTTAAGGGGGGGGGGGGGGGGGTACGGTGAATTCGGTGAAAAAAGGCAAGTTTTCAAGTTTTTTTTTGGCGATACAGGTAGTGCTAGTTTGTTTACTTAATTTATTAATTAATTTGAAAATTATTTTGTGGGGGGAAACAAATTTTATTGTTAATGAAACAAATTTAATAAAGGCAAAGCCTCTATTAAACCATGTTTCCATTAAATCAAGGTTGGGATGGATTAAATGTCTAGGGAAAAACATGTCCTATTTTTTCCATCGGATATATGTATGCAAAATATGGGTCCAATCGGTGAAGCGATGTAGATTTGTACAGAAAATATATCTGAGGGAGAGGATGGGTTAGAGGAGAAGGGGAAATGTCGCCTATATTACCCGACTGGTCCTATAGAATGAGTTTGCAAATTTTGAGTCCGATCGGTCGAACGGTACACATTTGCATTGAAAATATATCATGGGAAGGGGAAGGAGTATAAGGGGAGGGGGGAAATGTCGCCTTTGTTACCCGCCAGGTTCTATGGAATAAGTTTCCAAATTTTAAGTCTGATCGATAGTACAGTACAAATTTGCATTGAAAATACATCAGGGGGAGGGGAAGAGGTAAAAGGGGAATGGTAAATGTCGTCCATATTACCCGACTGGTCCTAAATAATAAGCTTGCAAATTTTGAGCCAGATTGGTTGAATGGTGCAGATTTGCATTTAAAATACGTCAGGGAGAGGGAAAGGGATAAAACGGGGAGGAAGGAAATGTAGCCCGTGTTACCCGCCGGGTCCTAAAGAATAAGTTTCCAAATTTTGAGTCCGATCGGTCGAACGGTACAGATTTGCATTGAAAATATATTGAGGGAGAGAAAAGGATAATGGGGTGGGGGGGAAATATCACCTATGTAACCCGCCGGGTCCTAAAGCATTTGTATGCAAAATTTAAGTAAAATCGGACAAACGGTGTAGATTTGTATATAAAATAGACAGACAGACATTAAGATTTATAGGTATAGATTAAACGAATTTACGAGCGAAAATTTACATTTTTATTTATATAGATATCTCCTTATATATTAGCTTCTGTAATTGGGCCTCTTGGCCTGCTTAAGCATAAAATAAAAATAAATAAAAAGAAGACAAAGTCTGTCATGCAAACTATTTAATCACAGATCACACCCAAAATTTATTTTAAAGTCGTTATTTTAATCGCACTCGAAGAGGAAATTCTTGGATTTCTGTTATTTTGAAAAAATAATGCTTTCTTAGTATTTTCATTGCCATGTAGGTATACATAATAATAATGTACATGATGTGTTATCTCGAAATTGCTTGGTATTATTTATCTGTCTAGTCTTAGAGTATGATATTACAATAAAACTTTCAAAAGTACAATTCGCTTCTCATATTTCACTTTACAAAATAAAAAATAAAAATATAAATTACGGTGCACCATAAGAAAACACAATGATATACTACAAACATTTTTGGGTTTCTTTCGGATAATCAAAACCTTGAATCCAAATACCTCAGAATGCCATTTTTTGTGACGTCACAGTCTAACATAAGGGGTGCGATATGATCACGAGCACGAGTTCTCGAGCGAGGTCAAGCTTTGCGTAACCATCCGAAACGAGCAACATTGTTAAAATTGAGATTTTTCTAATGCGGCACGTTCACACGATAATGAGCTCCACTCGAGGTCTTGTATGACGTCACGTATGACCCGCACGACCCTCCGTAACTCCGCGCCCCCGACACCTGCAGGTGCCCGCCGCCCACCGCTCGCCGGAAGCTGCAGCCACCAAACGTCATTACACACGCATCGCTAATTACACAGAGCGGCTCTGCCAACCAACTCGGGGCACAACACTTGCTGGGTAATACTCATAATTGCTTTGGCGGGGAACTAGTGCACATGAAAAAACATCTCCAATTTATTCTGTTAAGGAATTAGGTTGAGGCAACGTCAAGAGGAATTAAATCACTAATTAATAGAAAATATAACTTCACATTCTTGCGTCGAATAACGTAACTTTAATATAGAGTGTTTTTTTAGAGGCGGAGAATTTTAAATTGAAATCAAATACAAAATAATGTTTTAAATGTTCATAAAATTAGCTTTTTTTGACAGGTACTTTAATTGCATTAATATTCAAATATGGTTTTGTGCATGTGGTTGCCGAGGCTGGTGCATGCATGGCGTAGTCTGGAGATTCAATTTTCACACACTCTCGCAGTAATTCAGGCTGTATTTCGGCGTATATAATGCACCGAATGTTGACTTTCAAGTGCTCAGTTGTTTTTGATTTATTATATATTTACATTTGCGTAATAGGACAAAAATTCTTTATTTATATATCATATCATTTACTTGGCCATTTCCGTTTTTTTCGGACCTACTTTATTTCTAGTTCCATTGACTTTCGCGTCGTATGTCTTCTTTATTATAACTTTAAGTTTTTCTTCTGTATAAGCAAGTTCCCCAGGGAGGTTTTCTTAATCCACCTCTTTGTGCTTTGATCAGTATTGAATTCACTCTTTATTTGTAATATTAATCTCTCCCCTGAAATCAGAACTGGTTCGAGCTATTTGACTGGAGGTACAGATCCCTTTTGTGTTTGTGCAGTCAACCTGGACCTAGATGGACGATCATAGGTGGCACGATGCGATTGATTATATTATTATTATCAATTGATTTACCACAGAAATGGCATTGCTTAAACTTTATAATATACACCTCTCTACATGTACATTGAACAAAAAATAAGGTTTAGTGCTTGATCCAGTTTCAGGTTTTTTAAGAGAATATTTTAACGATGTCGTATAATTTTTCAAATTGATTTATTTTGTGTTTTTCTGTGGGAAAATAATAAAATAATTTTACAAAAGATCATGAGGACTGTCTTACAAGTTTCCATAAAAAAATATTTCAATATATACCCATCAATAACTTTCCATGAGCTTTAGTATGATTAACCCTTGGCTCTTATTATGTTTATTGGGAGATGATTAAATTTTCTCAAACAAATATATTATTTCTGCGGCTGCTGGAAATGGAGCAGCGGCCACTGTTCTACGTTTTATATATGGTGTGATGATGTGAGTTAACTGTCATGATCACACTAACTATATTCACTAACCAACCCTAATATGTAGCCATCAAATACGGCTCCTAAAGAAGAGATTGAGAGCAAAAATTCAGGCCGCCAAGATGACTTTTCAGGTGGTAGCGGGAGTCACAAAGGCAGACAGATTGAGAAGTTACACAGCCGACATTATGCATGGAGCTTCTACTTCTACATATACAGAAATCATGCTTGAGGTCTTTTGGAGATGTGCTAAGAATGACAGAGGGATGAGTACTAAGATCCTCTTGGCCCTAGATCAAGCTGGGAGAAACAACAACAAATGTGTACGATAATAGGATGGGTTTCCAATGATTAATACTTACGGAAGCAGCACAAGACAAGAGAATATGGAAACCTTGTTGAGCCTTTCGTCTCTCGACCCAACTAGGACAAGAGGATGAAGATAAGGATGAAAATTATTGATTATTGCTTTAAATTTTAAATTTTTAAAATGAAAAACTACTTACTCTTCTTCTTCTAGCCCTAATCCTAAATAAATAGGGGTCAGGGTCCTTGCACCACACAGCTTCCAACAATTTCTTATCTTAGGCTTCACCCTTCACGTCATCTTAATTTAGTTGCAACCTCGCTTCGCAGCAGTCCTCCAATTATTTTCGCCAGCTCCTCTAAGGACGTCCCCTTGGTCAAAATGGCTAATAATAAATAAAATAATTAACAATTTTCAAATTTCAACCCTCAGATGGCTTTAGTAAATACTCACATGTGAAACGTGTTGTACAAACTTAACATATAAATCTTATAAAATTAGATAGATGTGTTAGTCAAGCATGGATGAAATTGGTGAACGTTACGTTGTGTAAATTAATAACTTAAGCCAGCCATATGATAGGTCTTAAGCCCTATAAACATTTCTAATAGTCATCTATAATATTTTTTATTACTCAACACTTTGTTCATTTTTACAATAAAAATTAATCGTGTTTGAAACAAATTGTAAATTATTTTATTTATAAAATGGTACAAATTGAATTTAAAAAAAATGATGAAGTGATTACTAATAAATGGATTTTAATTTGTTTCCAAGTAAACATTAATATCGTTGAATAATTATATATGTCGAACAATATTAATAATTATCTAACATTTACACATTTCATGAATCATACTTAATGTCTGGCAAATAGTGTTGTTTTCTCTTGCTTCAATACACTGCCTGAGTAGAGTCTGCGACGCCCATTTTGCGTTAATTTAGGATAATTTTAGCATTTACTTGAGGCTGACCCGTCTGCATAAAAAAATGTATTGTAATGTAATAAAAATATATTTTCGGTAAAATAAAATATGTTAAGATGTCTCTTAAAGACCTTACTTTATTTTTAAGTACCAATTTTACTAAATTTACAATTATTCAATTTATTTCTTTGAAAACTCTTGAATATTTTTGTTTATTGTTAATTCAACGTTTTCATTGTAAAAAAGTATTGGTTAAATATGCACTTCTATACCCACTATATACAATTATACAATTATATATACAATTTGTTGGAAGCTGTCAAAATATTTATCTCTACCAGGGCTGTCAGCAATCGGTTAACATTATATTTATCGTTTTCAAATTAATAAATTTTTATATATACATTATAAGTCTAGTATCAATTAAACAATGAATTTGAAAATACATATTTGTAATTCATAATATCAACGGCCCCTATCTAAACTCTGATATCTTTGCATTTTTGAACTTTTTGTAATAATAGCCAGAAAATTTTCTCCTTCTCAATACAAAATTTAAAAAAGGTTTCTTATTTTTCAGAGAAAAAAAGACGTAAAACTAACAAATACGCTCATTTTCTACGTAAAGCGAAACTTCTCAAATTTTTTTTGTAAAATTGCTTTTTTGTAGATGCCTAAATTTACGTAGGATCCGTCGATATAATATAATGCATTTATTGTTTATATATTATTTATTAAATAACACATATATTAAATAACCTATAGCGTCTTCAAGTTGTTCAAATCACAGGATTATGTGTGTTGATCTTCTTCTCCTTGATTGGTTTCGACTATGGCTTTTTCGATTTGGCCACAAAACTGATGATGATGAACATTTTGGAACCCGTGTAGTCCCCCATAGCACCTTTAGTTTACCATCGCTCTAATACTGACTGAAATTGGGTGGATCAAATGAAATCAGAAGGAATAGGTGAAGGAAAATTTTACACTTAAGTTCATCATTTAACTTCCAAGGATGTCCATTTACATAGTATTATTCAGAATATAAATTTTAAGACTTACTTACTATCTTATTACCATCACGCCGATTTCTCGTGTGCGCCACACTATTCTGTCCTGGAGCACAACTATCGCCTTATCCACCTTCATAAATGATGTTTGTTGAGGCTCCAAAAAGGACCATTTTCCAGTATCTGATTAATCTGATCATGCCACGTCTTCCGCGATTGCACTCTCTTCCTGGCGCTATCAGCACTCTGAGGGACTCTTTTTCAATCGTATGTACTATGCCAAGATTAGCTTAACATTCAATCATTGTATCTTCATTATCTATTCTATCATAAATGGATTTGCCATACTTACCTTTAAACTAAACCTCATTAATAAATTTCGAACTGTAGTAGGGGAGGTAGGGGCATAGTGGGATAGCGGGGCAGTGTTTTCGTTAAAAAAAATACGTGAAATTAAACAGAAATTCTTTATCAAACTCAATTATATATTGTCGTGTTTAATTTTTCGTTTCGAAGCAGTACCTTCTGGACTTCATAATTAAAAGTACAAGATTGTCTGTGAAAAAGGTAAGATTTTGTCAGTTCATGTTTTGTTTTTAAAGTAACAATACATTTGTCATTGCCATTTTACATTTATGTATTCACATATCGTAGATTTTTTATCATAATCGTGAAAAACATATCAATAGTCGTTCACAATGCATTAAACCATGATATTGAGTCAAAACTTATTGTTTAATCATAATATTTTATCTTGTAGGTATGTTTGAGTCTTAAGTATCCCACTATGCCCCCCCCCCCACTCTACCGTAACTACTGCTTTAATGAAAATATAAAACAGAGTGTATACGGATGTCAGCGTATAATTTTTAACAACGTTAAATATTATGTCAGCACCAAGATGGCATGCGACGCGCTCTTTCAAATTTATTAATTTCACGCCGTCGCAACGCCGACGCCTTGGGGGTGCTAAAGGGTGCTATTATTCTGATAATTAGTTAGTTATTTGAGTGATTGATTGGATTTCGTAAGGCAGTTATTGGTGATTTACAAAGCTGGCAGCTATATTCCAGACTGATTCAGAACGGGGGAGGAAGGCTTCGCCGGGACAAATGATACTCAATTTCATCATTACGTCATTACTTGTGAATGAAACACGTGTAAATGCCTTCGATTATATTATAATAGGCACATAACACAAGGATGTCAATAAAGCAATTTAGGATGGAAAAGTAATTTCCCATTGAAATATATTAAATTACATGCTACGTAATATTACCTCAGACTATAAATTTATTCTGGATAATTAAAATCAGTGAGAATATAAAAATGATTAAAATAAATGTATATATTTATAAAAAGTTGTGAAAAAATCCACAGGTTATAATGATTCACCAGAAAATCTAAAAGTCATTAATTAAAACATCTAGTTCTTCAATAAATGAATTTACTTTTTTATTGGCATTAAAAAAATTCGACATATTAGGTCCTTACATATGAAATTGGCGTTTAGTATGGGACGAACATAAAGCCGATTTTTTTTTTTATTATAATATATTTATTTAAGTATTTACCATTGCTATCTATGCACTTTTGCCATCTCATAGGTAGTTCATCGATCCCTTTACTAAAAAAACCATTCGGACGGGAATCAATTAAATCTTTGAAGGCGGTTTGGACTGTCCCATCGGAGTTGAATTTTTTCCTTTGCAAGAAGTTATCCAAATTTAAAAAAAAATGGTATTCTGTTGGGGCAAGGTCCGGAGAGTACGGTGGATGTCTTAGACATTCCAATTGAAGCTGTAGCCGTCTTTTGTGCAGTATATACGTGTATATGTGCAGTGTATATGTGCAGTGTGTGGTCTAGCGTTATCATGAAGCAGCAGTGGCCTAGAGCAATTAACCAGCCTCGGTTGTTGAGCAGCTAGCTTTTCCATCATGGTTTGCAGTTGCTGACAATAGACATCTGCCGTAATCGTCTGGCCAGATTTAAGAAAGCTGTAGTGAACGACACCAGCACTAGTCCACCAAACGCTCACAAGTAACTTTTTTGGAGTCAATTTTCGCTTGGGGCATGGTTCGGCAGGGTTCAGCCATTGCGATGAGCGCTTCCGATTATCGTACAGGATCCACTTTTCATCACAGGTAATGATTCGATTTAAAATCCCTTCATTATTGTGCTGGTTGAGTAATGCAACGCACAGTCAACGCGCGTTTGTTGATTTGATTCACTCAATTCGTGAGGTACCCACCTTTCAAGCTTTTTCACCTTACCAATTTGTTTCAAGTGGATTAAAACAGTTTTATCACTAACACCGCAGCCTGCAGCTAACTCGGATGTGGTTTGCGATGGATCCGCTTCCACAATAGCCTTCAATTCTTCATTATCAACTTTGGTCTCCGGCCGTCCACGGGGCTTGTTCTGCAGGTCGAAATTTCCAGAACGAAAACGTTGGAACCAAAAACGCACTATGTTTTCTTTTGCGGCACCGTCGTCATACACATCATTAATCCTTCGAGCCGTTTCTGCAGCACTGGTGCCACGGTGGAACTCGTACTCGTAAATAACGCGATATTTCAAGTTTTTCATTTTGTAAACTGAGTGACGCAAAGAAAAAAACAATTGAGGAAAAAACAAATGAATTATAATTTTCAAAACACAAATACATGAGTAAATAGCTGTATAAATTTGGATTTGGAATTCCTAACCAAAGAGAAGATATTTGAGATCAAATTTGCCAGTACGGCAAAACGCCAATTTCATATGTAAGGACCTAATATTTGCCACCAAACGTGAAAATTATTTAAAATATGAATAATTCTTATACTAAATTATCTATTTAATTTGCAATATATGTTCCTGTTTATTATAATATTCAATAATAATCAATGAATTGTACTCAGTACTCAGCCAAAGCTCAGTAATTTCAGGATTTGATCGATCTTTTTTTTCTTTTGCGGTCTCCTGGAAGACCAAGACATCCGAAAGGTTTTAACCACTGTTCATGTATATGTATGTAGTGGTGTTCATCTCTTGGCATCGTCATTGTATTCAAGCTGACTTCAGTCACCTTGGCATAATCTGCTCATCTTCGTTTTGGGAGATCTAGATGACAGGGTGATGTTCTTGGAATGGACTACTTTTTTCCAGAATTCTATTAAACATTAATAGTGTTTTCACTATGTGACTTTGTCACGCGGAACTCAGTTAAAGAAAAATGTTACATTCATGGATTAACTCTTGATTGGAATGTAGATGGAATTAATGACCGTCCTCATCTATTCTCACGTTGGAACGTATCTGCTTGCATGTTTCATCTCGCGAAACTAGAAGTCAGGAAGGTTTTGCTTCGGAAAGTGCAGCTACTAACTCTTTCCTCAATTCTCCACTGTCCACAATGTCGGGGCCCTGGAAGAAGGAGGACTTCATGGCTGAAAAACTTGTGACAGTGGTTTGGCCAGTCTACTACTGTGGAGCTGTTCCGGGCCGCAGTAAACAAAGTCAGACACATTAATAAATAATGTGATATTATTTATTAATGTGTTTCCAGAATTTCACATTTCAGTCCACTTCACCACACCTAGAGCTGTTCGGCGAAAAAAATACCCTTCCCTGCCGCGCGCCCCCCTGACCCCCCTGACCTACCCAATTAGATTGATAAATTTTGTATTTAAGTTAGTTATTATCTATACCTGATGATGAGAGGGACTGCTCCTCTCGAAACTATAGTTGTAATTTAATAACTCATATTGTGTGTGTATTACAAAGTAAAATAAAACATATTTTAAATTATAATGTTGCACCACGAAGTATCTGTCAAATCTTTCAATGATATTATATTGGATAGTTTTATGTTTATGATAAGAATGGTAATAATAGTAAATCTTAATTTGTTAACGTTTAATTTAATAAAATAATCCAACTTTTAATCGGTTATTTTCCTGGTACTGCACCGAATAGCAATAAATTAACCCTTGCCTTCTTTGTCACCCTTTGGAACAAAAGCATTTAAAACAAAACGCGGGATAAAACTTTAAATTGAATGACGCGACGTATTACGCTGAAAAAGACGGAAGGCATTATTTATTCAGCCACTCTGGCGACGGTCCGGGACAAAAAGGGCACTTCCTTCCGCGGCTCGGCAAGGTTCCGCCTGAAAGGGCCGAGCCAAGCGCTAAATAAATGGCTCGTTGAATTGCAGACAGTGCTCCCTCATCAGGCAGTGAATTTTTACGCACGTCCTCTTATAAGTGGTGGGAGATGTCCCATTTGCGCGGCATCAGTGTGGTGACGCCGCGCAAATGGGACATCTCTTAGTCTGCTCTTTAAATTAAGTATCGACTAAGATTATGATCATTTTTAAAAAGGGTTTTTCTTTAATAACTACTAATAAAAACCTTTTTATTAGTTTTTTCCTCTATATTTTATAAATAGCCGTACATTCTTGAAAATCATGAAACGAAAGAATTGCAGGATTTTAAATGTGAGAATTTATGAAAAAAAACTTTTTTTTTTAAATTGACTTCGCTTAACCCTAAAACTTATTAATATAATAAAATAAAATAACAACATAAAAATATCAAGATCGTTAAGACATGCGCTGATTGCGTCTCACAGTTTTAATTCCAGCAACCTACGGACTTAACCAACCGACAGGCAAACGGACAGACAGATAGACAGCGAAATTATTATATTAAGATTAGATATCTACTACAACATGTATCGAAAATCTCCGTTTCTTTCATCATGTTGGTTTCTGTTTTCGATTTTTTTTAATATTCATCGAAACATCACAATTACTAACCAGATAAATGTATGTGGGGCAAATTTTTTAATGGGAAGCTGCTATAACACTATAATCAATTCCGAGGACATCTTTGTTTTTAAAGAACAACTGTTATGTGTTTGTTCAAAGTAAATTCTGCTTTACTATTTAAGCTACTTATGAAATAAAGTTTATTTTTATGATTATTTGCTTATACCTTTGATTTAAAAGTAAATTGTAAAAGACAAACTGTTTTTACATGATTTTATTTAATTTTCTTTGTCTATTTGTATTTTTTGTTTGTTGTGGTGGAATCTTATAATTGATTTTTTACCAAATTCCCGACTAACTAGAGCTCTGAAATTTTCAATATCAAACCATTTTTGATGAGAGTTGGTCATTAATTCGATTAAAATTAATAATTGACCATTATTATTGAACGTTATAAATGTCTGCGTAGCTACGAGATTTATCAATATTAGTATGAAACATGTTACAATTTCAAATTTATTAACTTTAATCAACAGATTCAATTACAATTTCAAATTTATTAACTTTAATCAACAGATTCAACTTTGACAATGGGTATCGGAACAAAATTTAAAATTTATTTTATTGATAAGACTTGATCATAAATCGACCTCTGTACATTGTTTCATTGTTTGTGATTCTTTTAAAAATATAAATACGTATTGACTGCCTTATCATGCGATTAGATATAGGTCGACCACAATCAAAAGACCATTCCCTAGCTTTGACGGGTAAGAAGAAAGCGGGGGAAAGTTGCCTGGCAAGCCCGTATTACAAGCCTCGATATGATATTCCAAATAAATATATATTTTTTAGTTTAAAAAAGGTTACTTACTAGAAAAACTTACTTTGGGTCCATTTTTTGCATCGTAACAGCACACATATTTTTTGCGCACATTCTTTTGAATGCGGAATAGCTATAGGTAATTCATAAATTATCACTACGCGGTGGTCGTGAAATGTTTCATTGTATTCATTTTATTCATTCATTCATTTATTCTTTTTAATTCATTGAAATACTCTTATCATGGCCTCAGATAATGAAAAAGCATAATTTTTTTAATGCCCAACTTTTGTATGTGCCGAGTTAGATTGTCGATAGGGTAAGGTTAAATAACTTTTCACAACAATGTTGGGGATTCAAATAGTACTAGCAGCCATTTAATCATTAGGTCTTATTTCCATTCCACTTACTAATTCGGTCAGTTTAAAAATTTAAGAAAAATATTCACGTTTTGATAAAAAAATTGAGCATCTCCTTTAAGGTTATCCCAAAAAGTGTGAACATTCAACACTACACTTTGCTCCTTTAACTCAACAACGTAAACGTGATTAAAAGCCTTTGCCAAGTATAACAACGCAGACGAAGACCTCCGTGACGTGAATACGAAAGTAGCACCTGAGAGAGTCTGCGGCTTTGTGGTTAATTCGATTACTCAGTTAGCATGATGACTGGTTCGGTGTCTAGGTACGGATATTCCGACCCCTTTTAAATTCGCTCAAGTCAATTTTCTTCGAAGGGTTTAACTATATTAAGCGACCTACAATTTCAACAGAACCGCGGCAATAACGAAAATAATTATAAAAATAAATTTCATAACGATCATCGCCTTCTTCTATCAAAAGGCGACAATAACCCATAAAATGCAATTTTACAGAAAAAGCATTTAAACATATTTTCGTCCGGTATAAATCTTAATAAAGCCCATTTTTTTTGAAATTTCTTTTCGATATTTTATTTTTAACTGTAATTTTATAAATAATCACAAAAAAGTCGAAATTATTAGAGGTTTTTGTAGAAATGTACATACGATATTATAATTCGGAAAAGACGCAACGTAAAATATCGTATGAATGACTTACAACCGTTTTTATCGTGGTTAATTGGGATGAAATTATCATAAGGGTTACATAAGATAATTATCTTATGTTGTTTTCCAACGTATATTATCGTAAGTGTTACATACGATAGTTATTTGATTCTTAAGTACAACGTACATAATCTTAAGTAGCGCTATGTTTATTTAATGTACAAACATAAAAGTACATAATTACATGGTTTGTTAAATGAAGTATTTTGGTCTCTTTCATGCAAATATTTCTGTCTGTTATTATTCTATAAGACTGTTGTCTTTGTTTCAGATATACATGATGTTGATCTTGTTTCTTAAGCTCTATTACATATTTTTTATGCTTTATTCAAGTTTATATTTTTATTCCATTTTTGAGAAAAGGAATAAAAAGATGCTAATTCAAAAAAAAAACAACGCACGCAGCGAATGTCTGTCCGTCCCGAGAACACAATCGTAACTGACACTTACGTAGCTACGGCTCGCCTATTTCGCCCCGCGAATATTATCGTAATGAATCATAAGATAGTATACTTCGTAAAAAATATGTGTTTCCTTGAGATATGATAAAAAGCGTCAGAAAGCGTTATTTATTGAAAAATATTTTTTTTCTTTCTTGGAAATAAATATATAATGAAATACATAAAAGACTAAAGATCAAACAAAAAAAAAGACAATTTGTGGGTTACGATATTATACGTAGGAGCCGTCGATTTATCTGAGTGGTGCTAATTTAGGGACAGATCTTTGGTGTGTGGTGAATGATAATAGTGGTCTCCAATGAGTGATTTATTTATTCTTTATGTCCCACGCATTTATTTATTGTTGATTTGGTTATGCAACCTGCCCCTAATATACAGGGTGAAAGTAACGCGTAGACTCCATGTTGATGCTGATGATGGTATCGATGATAGAAACTTCCTTGGAGATCCAGAGGTTAGGACTGTGTCGTCCGGGAATTCACCTTATCAGCAAATTAGTTCCTGACGAATGTTTTTCTCAGCGAGTCAGTTCCTTGATGGAAGTGTTTATTATTGGGTCGCCTCGTTCGACCTTGTAACTGTTTACGATGACTGCTACACTAATAATAGTGAAAGGTCCTGTTGAGTAATTCGTATCCTGAAAAAAATAAATTAAATTAGTTAATAATACAAATTGTATCGGTTGCCTTTTTTAAGACGTATAGAACATTAAAATGAAATAAAATACATAAAAATCGTGTTATGGGCCATGGTATTTTCTTTATTGGGAAGATAATTTTATGCCATTAGTGAATAAATATAAGGTATTTTTTTGATATTCGTTTTTTGAATTGGCTACACTTTTTCCAAATTTACAGCTAACAGGTGATTAGTGCTCACTTTGCCACGCTATTTCACTGTGATTTGACAAACGCTAGAACTTGCAAATTGTGCAAATATATTTCGAAAATCGTGGTATCGTAATCATATTTAAACACTAATGGCATGAAATTATCTTTCCAAGTAAGAAAATTCCGTGGCCATTACCACGATTCTTACGTATTTCATTTCATTTTTAAGTTCTGTAGCTCTAAAATAACATCTTATATATAGAATTATGGGTAAGAAATATTATTGTTAAATATAATTGAAGGTAAAAAAAAATGATTTAAGATTTTTTTATAAAAGTATAAAAGTAGATGAAAAAGTATTAGAAAAATGAAACACATTTGGAGCATTTTTTAATTAAATTACTATTTTTTAATATTAATTATACTCAATCTAAATTGTTGAAACAAACCAAATTTCTAAATGCATACACAAAAATGTATTTTTGTTGCTATAACTTGAATGTTTCAATTGACAAGAAGGAATTAATATCTCGAAACTATGTATTTTTGTGATTAAAATAATACTCAGTAGTGTGGGTAGTAGGTAGATAAATTATGTTTGCTTATCAAGGCTATGGGGCTTAACCGTGGAGCGCCAAAAATGCTATAAATATAAACTAGGAGACGCGAACCAATGTTCCGTCATTAATATACATATTTCTGAAGTTAATATTACAGTTTGAAGATATATTATGAAGATAATTACATATATTACAAAAATAAAATATATATATAAAAAATAAAATATATAATATACATATTACTGAAGATGATGCAGTAAGCATCGAAAACATTTTAATTTTTTTTAAATTAAAGTGTCATTGTGTAAAGTAAACACGTTGTATTTTATTAACAGAATATTAGTTAAGTAGTAAAAACCACTACCAGATTTATGATCTACCGGTTTTGAGACGTACCCGTCTCTTCGTCAGGACCAACACTACACTACTATATTTACGACACTATACACCCTAACCATAGTATTGTTAAAATTTCACCAATATTGTCACATGCGTGTCAGAGACAAGCATGCACTATTTTATTCATAGTTAATTACAATGAAATTCTACAAAGATATTTTCACACGAAAATTTCGAAATATTATGTTATAATTAACTTATTATAAAAGACCCAAAAGATAATACACACTGATAATTGTTTATTGAAATAAAGAAAAAGAGTGATTAATGAATTTAATTAAATAGAAATACCTTCGTACTTTCGGGCTCACGGCTAACGTATCGTACCTGAAAATTGTGTAACTATTTAATTTCCTCCCCCGAGCGTATTTTCCCTTAAGTAGTTTTCCAAAAGACGTTATAAGTGTATGAATGTATCCACTTTTATGGCACCTTTAATGCGGCAGTCCTCTCATTTTGCTAGGCGATTTTTACCGAGGCGCACATTCTGGGCGAACACTTTATCTGAACGACTTTAAGGTGTCGATCGAGCTTGGGAGTCTTACGTTTAATGTACATTTGCAATTTCGGACATTGCGTTCGCGCTAAATAAATTGCGTAAACTTTTCTGTACTCGTTTGAGACGAGCGTCGCGAGCCTACGAGAAAATTTTGAAAAGTATTAAACTTCATAAATGTTCGGACTAAAAGCCAAATTAATCTTTCAGTGGTTTAAATGTTTAATATTTTGTTTAGCAAATAACCTCATGGAAATTAAATATTTTTTCTTAAGTTAAGAATTATCTGCGCTAGAAATTCTACATGACAATACCACGTGTAACTTTGTTATCATAAGATTTTTTTATTTTTAGTTAATATGTTTTCATACAACCATTGATATTTTCGTGAGACCCCATTGCAAGAAGTTGTCAACTAACATTTTTGTCAAAGATGAGTTAACAAGCCGTCTAAACTAAATTTCGCACGCTCTTTCCATTGGAAATAAGTTGAACATGTTCAAATCATAGGAATGTACATGGTAACTACACTTTTTCATAAAAATCGAATCAGTTACTAATGGGAAGAACATGTTATCTTCAATAATAATAACATGTTCGTGCCATCATTCTGAAATTAACACGTCTTTTAATTTGATTGGAATATTTATGGTTAATATAAATTTTACTCTGGCAGTTCTGTCATATATTTGTTTTTATTTGAAGACTTATATAATGTGTACTTATATATTATTTTTCAATAATTTTAAATGGTACATACCATGTTTTGTATTATTAATTAACATGCCAGGTATTTTGTAATTTTGGACAATGGATGGTAAAAACGGATAGCATTTGAAGGGTTGTTTGATCTTCGTGTTTTACCAATTTCAAAGAGGTGTTATTCTATTAAAAATGAGTTCCAGAGGCGAAAAAATAGTTGTTAACTACATTTTTAGGGAGTCTAAGTACTTTTAAGTCTACGTAAAAAAATATTAATTTTTTTGGTTATGAATTACGAATAACATGGAATACATATTTATGTATATATTTCAAATTTGAAAATAGTATGTTTTTATTAACTAAATAAATAACCATCACGCCGTTTCTCTACAGGGGTAGATAGAGAGGATTGAACGCCACACTCTTATATCCTGGCACACAACTTTTGCTTCGGCCATATTCATACATCTTCTCATACGAGTTCTACGGTTGTTGAGGCTTTTAACCAGGCCATCCTCAAACGCTTGTAGTATCTGATCGTGCCAGGTCTTTCGCAGACGCCCTGTATTCCTGTTTCCTTCAACACTCGCCTCATATATTTTCTTAACCATCCTTTCCTCGTTCATACGTTCCACATGACCGAACCATCTCAGTACTTCTTTCTTTATTCTCTCTTCCTCACTATAGCCAGTATTTCTAATTTGTTCATTCCTCACTCTATCGACCTTAGATTTTCCAGCGTCTTTGCCTATTCCAGGCTTCACTTCCATACATGAGGGTTGGCACTAGAACGCCATTATGTACCCCTAGTCTTCCTTCCTTTGACAGATTCCTATTGGCTGTAATTGCATTTAGAGCACCATTAAAATTGTTTCCCGCAGTCACTCTCCTTTCGATATCATTCTCAGCCTTGCCGTCTCTACCAAACATACTTTCCAAATACACAAACTTATTTTTTTTATAATTATAATAAAAATTAATAAGAATGGTAAATTATTCTTAGTGTCACCATAAAATAACAATACGTCCTTCTGTATATCTGAATCCATACAGGCATGAGACGAAAACTGATAATGTTTTACGATATTCTTAAAAAGTACAATAATAAAAAAAGTATACTTACGTATGGGGTAAATTTTAACTACAATATAACTTACATTTTTACAACTATAATACAATTATTTTCTGTGCGTTACTTTCCGGCCCAGTGTGCTTCAATTCGTTTTACGGTCAATTTTTCAATTACGGCATATTACCAAGGAGAAAGTTCACTTAAGAAAAAAACATTTAAGAAAATTCAACCTCTTGAATGTAAAATTCGTGCATCATTAATGTCAAAACTTTTATCATACGAAATTTTCCACTGAAATCTAGGTATATTTTAAATAATTATTTTCGAAATCCATTTCAATTAAAATCAAATACATCTCAGTTAAGTTTTTTTTAATGATGGATATAGTCTATCAATATTTATATTATGTCACACACTGTAATACGCATTTCTTATTTAAATAAAAAATATTTAAAAAAAACTAATTAATAAAAAAAAACTTTTTATTATACTCTCTTTCTCATTGAAACAGGTTTCGCGCCCATTCCACGCGTCGGGCTCGAAAATTAAACAATATATAAATCGTTAAAATTTCGAAGAATCAAAAATTATACTATAATTATTTAATTTTTTGTTAGATAATTTTAATCGTCGTCACGAGTCTGTCTGAAAAGTTTCAGCTCGATTGGATCACGGGAAAAGGATTAAAAATCGATCCAAAGTTTTTTCGGCAGATAAGCAGACAAGTAGACGCTACGAAAGAAAGGGAGTAATAAAAAAGTTTATGTAAAAGCCAAAGTAGAGCATGTATATAATCCAAATATTAGTTTTTAATACTGTAACGAAATGAGTTTGTGTGTCACTTTAGAACAAAACTATTGAACCTGCAAGAACACCCTTCTCTAGGATTATCTACGACATTCAGGAGATGCCTGGAATAGCCTAGAAGCGACGGGAACCTTCTCGCAAATACTAGAAATGAAAATAATATTCTCGAGGATTCAAAAAACCAACGTTTTGCAAATAAAAAACGCCGACGCGTCAATGTTGTTTTGACGTTTCTTCCGTTGCGATATAAGCGACGATCAGTAGCAATCGGTTTGGCCAACGCACGTGTATGTTATGTTGAACAGAATTTACTTGAAAACGTTACCTAGCGGTAATTAATTATAGATAAGTGATAAATTGCGAAATAATGTGAAATTGAAGAATGGTGTTCAGATTAATTAGTATCTCAGACTCTCAACTCACCTGAAGAAGGAAACAGAGGTTTTCAAAACGTGTTGAGCTATACTCAAAAATAAAATAGTGATGAAAAACAAAATTTTTGTATTTTATGCATAATAAAATGCCAACACATTCCATTACTGAAAAACATTTTGTTGGGTTCTCTTAACTCCTTTATTATAATACCCTTGTCTCCTTTCTAAATTGGGATGAATCCAATTATTCCCATTGTAATGTCGCCATTTACTTCGCTGTAGTAAAAGTAAAGGCGATGCTTCCTCTTCGATATTTCTGTATTGCGCCTCAAGCGTTGATCTGAATTTGTCTGTACGTCACGGGCTAATAGTCTCAACTAGGGAATGCAATCCCGATCCCGCGAGATCTTGAGGTATTTTACGAGATCAATCCCGAACCGAAAAATTGGACGGGATTATCGGGATTGATCAACATTTTTTATGTTTTATATGTTTGATTGTGCATGTCTGTAGAGCTTTTAGTAAGTACTTAAAAATTATGTTCATGTCACATTCAAATAATGAAAATTGTTTTGAATAATATTTACTATATTTTATCAACCTAGTAGTAAAAACTACCACTAACTCTATTACATTGACTGATTGATGCTTGGAAAAACGCCTACAAAAACTTTAATGCAATGATCAATAATTTTTAATAAAATTGCTGATATAAAAATGCAAGGCATTGTCTTTAATTGCTATTCAGCTCTATAAACAAACAAAAAACACAAAAGTATTCCGATCCCTAGGGATTCCGCGGGATTGTAAATTCTAATCTCGAAGGATCCCGAAAGGGTGATCCCGACTTAGGATTGCATTCCCTAGTCCCATCGACATGGGACTATTAATTGTCGTTGCATGCAGTCCAAATGGGCGGCACAAATTTTATTTTTTAACATACAGAATATCAGCAGTACGCCAATGACCATGATAGATAGTCCAAATTTGGTTTTAAATTACAATTTAAAGAGTTTTTTGTAACGGTTAGTAGAATGTCATGTCACATAATAAAGTTTTTAATGATTGAGAGATAAAAAACAGTTCAAAATAAAATGAAAAGTTATATTATAAATTAACTAGTTATACGAGATTACCCCACAAGTATAGAGCACGTTGGTTGACAAAGTCTATCACGTGACACGCGACAGCCTAAACTGCAGTCTAATTTGGTTTATGGTTAACGTGTTTTACACATTACAAAGATGTTATGTTGGTTTAACCTAGGTTTTTAAGAGGTTGTTTATTTTATGTGAACTGTTGGTTAGTTGTCCAGTTAATCGATATCATATTTATCTAGTACATATACTGATGCGAACGCAGCCTTGCAATGCAATGAAAGGGAAGAAAAATGAATTTCTCACCAGATTCCGTGATTCTCCCAGTTTCCGTCTCTTCCTGGTTCTTGTGGACTGTAATTATTATTGTTCCTTCGTTCAAAGCACATGCACTTTCACTCTAGAGTTCCGAAAACTTTTATAAGCGACGACAAAATGTTGTACAGCCCGCTCTCTGACGTCTCGCCCAACGACGCGAGTAGAGAACTGCTTTACCGACGGTCTCCAGGTGAGACAACACAGGGGAACATATATTGTTCAAAGTATTATTTGGTACCTGCAATATACTGTGTGTAAATTTAAGAATGTTGAATCATCAATTCCTGTTAAATGTTTTATCTACATAATATTTTGTTAACAGATGAAAGTTGGAGCATTCCGATATCCATTTATCATGACGGTTTATTTTATTCCGTCCCGCTCGCCGCTGACGGCGGAATGACATGTGTCTGTCGGAAATAGCCGATCGAATCGTGAATGAATTATTCGAACCGCGTCATTTACTTTGCAGGCAATTTCATAAAATTGCCCGGACCGCGACCGTCCGCTCAATCATGTCACCAGTCCATATTTTATGACGTCACGTCCGGTATAATTTACAATAGCGGTGACGACGCGACGCCTTGTTGTGGAAAAGTGCGAGGCGTCTTCTTAAGTTATTGCACTGAAATATATTAATACGTTAAAGGACATTTATAAAATTATCTGATTTTAGTGGTGTTCGCGAGTCAAGTCGCAGGGGTGGATTTGACGGGAGTCGGGTGGGAATGAAGGTAATAAGGGTGACCAAATTAATTTAAAGACTGTAATAATGACAAATGGAGGAAGAGGGAGCTCGAGTTACCAATGCCGCCGATGTTACTCACCTCTAGACAATAAGAGATGAGCTCAAGTGATTCTCGGACAGCTACCAAAAATGCATTTTTGAGTTTTTTGTACGAATACATATAAATTACTCTTCTCCGCAATACAAAGTTTAAAAGAACAATAATACTTCTGTTTTCAGTGAAAAAATTGACGTTGAAATAGAAAAATACGCTCATTTTTTATGTTAAGCTAGTTTTCAAATAGCTTTCGTGTAAAATTGTTTTTTGTTGATGCCTTAGTTTGCCCACGGACTGTCGATTTCAGTGTTTTTTTTTAAATTTTGCGTTTAAGTAATACTTTGTAAATTTAAGTGTACCTGTCATATTCATTATCAACACTAGTATATACTTAAAACCCGTACTGGGACTTGTGTAGATGACATACAATGTTCATAGGATAGTTTTTATGAATAATTAGACTGTTTGAGAAAGCTCTTTTCGTCCGTGTGCTGTACGTTTTTCTATCCTGGATGACGTCACCCAAACCATGCCTCTGCATCTGACCATCCCTTTGCACAACCCATGAATTTTTTGGTCTTCCTCTGTGTGTAATTCGGGAAGATCTACGGAGATCGCCTAGTTAACAAAAAATAGAATAAATATGATAGTAAATACTTATATATTAGGGTCAATCAATTCCACGTGGTCCAGAAAAAAAATTGTTTGCTTGATAATCTCAGAAAAAATTCATAAATGCATTCACTTTTATTTCAGTTCCTCAAAACTATATTTTTAAATTATTATTGTATCCGGTTCTAAAATTGCGGCCATTTTTGTTTCACTCCGCACTCTGTTTTTCGTATTTTCAGGCATCAACAATTTTCTAAATTACTCACTCACTGTAGGTTATTATAGGCTTTTCAAATAAATCGCAATATCTTCAGTGCATTCTATTCAACAAATCGAATATGTAATAACTTAACTAATTTGTTTTTGTTTACGTTCTTTTAGTAAATGCAATTTTCTTACGATAATTTCTCAAAAAAGGAACAGTTTTTCAGTCTCTATTTTTATGTGCTTTTTCTATATAAGACTACAGTGACTTTATATAAAACATCAATGGTTAGTGGCATACCCTTTAAAAATTAGATTTTTTTTTCAGCTGTATACTTAAGTTGATTACTATAGGTTCAAACCCAAAATATGAAAAATAAATAAAAACGTACTGATTATGCAAGTTTCCGCCCGGCAGCGCAATATCTTCCGATGATTCGATTTAAGCCTAAGGACTGATACTTAGTCTAAGTAGGGGTTCCAAAGTTCCAAATTCGAAAACGGCGCGGAGGCTGTCGCGCGGCGGATCCGGAAGGCGGGTGAGGCGTCATGCTCTCCTAATGCTTCCCGCGCGAAACTTAGTTTGCAGCGACATCTGTGTTTATTCCCAGCTGTCTCCGAAAGCTCTTTACGGAGCTTCCACGATAAAAGCTATATTGCTTAGGCGAGTCGAGTCACAACTTTGGAGTCCGGGCGTTTTAGATATCTGAGTTTTTTCTATCCCATATCTATATATATATATACACTTTGATTTATACTCACTTTAATCGTATTTATTGAATATTTTAACAGTGCATTCAACAGAAAATTATTCTTTGTTTTTAAAAATTTATAACTATTAAAGACTTTACCGGGAATTGAACCCGGAACCCTCGGTGTGTGAAGCTAGTGTCGTAGCCACTGGGCTACAAGGGCGCCTATAAATATGAAGCGGCCTTTTTGTCACGTGAAATGTCTTTGGAGGTTGATTGGTCGAATTGGATATTATAACAGATTGTTAGTTGACTTACCTTGGTAGTAAAAACCACTACCAGATTTTAGGTCTACCGGTTTCGAGACGTACCCGTCTCTTCGTCAGGACCAACACTACACTACTATATTCACAAAACTTTTCACCCCAACCATAGTATTGTTAAATGTTCATCAATATTGATCCCATGCGTGTTAATCTTGTCAGAGGCAAGCATGCACTGCTAGCCTACAGATCATTCAGGAATCTAACGAAAGAGAGAGAAAATTGAATTGAATTTGAGAGAAAGGGAATTGGATATTGTTACCTTTGCTTTTAATAGTGATTTAGGAAGGGAAACGGCTATATATCCTATAAATTTTCGAATTCTGTAGATTATTAATTAGTAATCCTCAGTGATTGCAATCAAAACATTTTCTTAAGTCTTTGCTTTTATACTCCTCATCTGACCAATATTCTTTTACGTTTTAAAGATTTTTTATAACTGTTTCAAAACTTCAAAACAGCTGATCCGTTATTCATTAGCGCAGAAAAAAATACAAGATTTATTCTGGTTTATCAGTTTAAAATGTACGTTTTTGTAAAATAAATATAATCAGTAAAATCACAAAAACAAAAGAGTTCTTTTTCGTGATTTAAAGATATACATCCTCTTTAAAATTCAGGATATATATGATAGTTTATAGAAAAATCAAATTCTCAAAAATCAAACTCACTAAACACAGTTTGCGATTTATCATCATCATCTTCTTCGATGTCGGAACCTCTAATCTCGGAATATATTATGTAATGTCTTCCTACAAACGACGTTATCTTTTTCGTCATAAAATTTTCGTATAAAGCCGTAAATGTTTTTCGATAAATGAGTATTTTTTTTCAGAAATGTTTTGCTATATTTTTATTTAATGTAGAATATAATACCTATATTATATATCATTTTAAAACTAAGAATTATTAGCTATGTTGAATATTTAAATAATATATAAAAAAATAAAGATATAACAATTTTTTTATAAATTAAAAAAATGATTATTTTGTTTTATTTCACTTCATTGTCGACTTGGAAAAAAAACGCTTTAAATGAAATTATATCGGTTGGAGCAAAATTGATTGTAACTTACTTTTGTACTCAGTGACAAGTTATTCCAATATAGCTATCGAACACGTTGTCCTGAAGTACAAGTACCTATAGCGAAGTTTTCAAAATCATTCGAATTATTGGCATTCCGTTTCCCAGGCCCTGCCTTGTCCCAGCGCCGAGTACAGGGTGCGCAGCGTTTGGGGTTGAGACAAGGAAACCCAATTTGTGAAGTTACTCTTTGGCGAACTATTGCGACCCCTTTATACTGGATGTACCAACATGTTTGCGGGGCGATTTTATATGGAACAGGGGTCGTTTTGTGAAATCCATAATGATGTTTTTGGAGACTTGTGAATTAATGGTGTTAAAAAATTTCATTGTAGGATAAGCACACGATTCATTGCATCCTAAAATTTCATTGTTCATCACATCTCTTCATCTTTCTTTCCTCCTTCTTTTCTCAGATTGTCTGAGACTCCATACACAGTTTTCTGTACTTTTCAATTCCTCGAGATGGAGCGGTTTTTCAAATATTAGTCAGCTGCAGAATAAGCCATTAATTAATATTAAAAATTAATTAGCGATTTATTAATTACTGATTAATTATTTAAAAAAATTAACAAGTCACTGGACATGAATTGATCTGAAAACACTTTTCCTTTATTCACTTTTTTTTCTCATTTTTCGCATTTTTTATTTTAATTTTTTTTTACTCGCAATTTATTACTCGTTCATGAACATCTTATTATCGCTGGTTAACACTTTCAATTAAAATTTTGTTCACTATTGTAAGAAGGTGTTTCGCTTTATATTTTGCTTCAATTAATCTGCTCGTCACTGGTATCACACATGCGTTGGTAACACTGATTGCTACGGTTTATCGCTAATATTGCGTCGGTAGAATGTCAAAACAACATTGAATTGCCGCGGCACGGGTCCCGCTATTTATACGAAACATGCTGATTTTTCGAATCCTCGACAACATTTTTAGTATTTGTGAGAAGGTTCCCGTCGTTTCCACGGTATTTTGGGTATCTCCTGAATGTTGTAGATAATCCTAGAATGCTGTTGGGATTCTAGAGGGCTCCGTAATTTGGTTCCAAAGTGACATATGACTATGAATTTTTAGGAAGTACGCAATTCCTTCTGTTTACTATTTATTTAAGGTATTTTTTATCAAGTTTCTGTTTATTTCAAGACCAAAATCTTGCTCTTTTCTATAGGAATTATATATTTATCAAATTTGCGAATATTTATGTATAATTTAGTTACAATATATGATCATTTTATATAAATTTTAAGAACAAATTTATAACACTATATAAATAATTAATTACGTGTTGAATGATAGGTTATTTATTAAAATAAGTCTTGTATAATAAAAAGTGTCTTCTTATCCAAGGTTATTTTAAGAGTTCAGGCACAAAGACTCGTCTCCATCTTGGACTGGTTTATGCCGCTTCGGTATTAGTTCATAGACGAATCAAGCCCAACATTCTCCACAAAATATTTTTTAAATATTTGTTCCAGGGGAGATTTTTCTTAGAAGTCGCTCCTCTGACTTTCGCAAAATGTTAAGTGTATTATCGAGATCTTGCTATATAAAGTAGGAGCGGTTTCATTCTGAGGATTTTCTCTATGTGGGCACTTCTCACTTGATCCAGTAATGTTTTTCTTTCTAATCCTCTAAGGTTACTTATTTAGACAACCTGGATTTCGAACTCACTGTCTCCCTTATTAATCCATATTTGGTGACTATATTTTAAAGTGGTGAAATAAAAAATATATATTATTAATGTAATAAGAGGTTAACATTTTGAATAAAACAGGTACATCATTTTTACAAATTAACATGTGGTATTATTATTTTACCATAAAACAAAATTATACAATATTTAAACCATAGAGTGAAGAATAAACAAATTAAAAGTGAGTGTAATGCTGGCTGTAGCGTGGTAGACAGAATAAAAGCAGATAAATTAGCAGCCCTTGTAGCAGCCTTCGTAGCCGTAGGGGATTTGACAATAGCTTCTTACACCGTGGGTTCCGGATTCGATTCCCGATTCACAATTAATCTACGTGACTTACTCAATCACCCAGTTTTGTGACTGTGTTTCGCTTCTATAATTGGGCTTTTTGATCTGTTAATGCGTAAATAAAATATATTTAAAAAAAAACGATTTTTGAGATGGTTTGGTCATGTGGAACGTGGGAGCGAGGAAAGGATGGTTAAGAAAATATATGAGGCAAGTATTGAAGATAGCAAGAACAAAGGGCGCCCACGAAATACCTGACATGATCATATATTACAAATATTGAAGCATGGTCCTCAACATTCATAGAGTTTGCATGAGAAGATGTATGAATGTAGTCGAAGAAAAAGTGGTGTAACGAGATATAGGATATGGCGTTTTATTCTCTCTGACTACCCCTGCAGAGAAACGCAATTACGGTTAGTTTATAAAAGCATAAGACTCTCGTACACATTAATTTATTTCTTTCCTCTCCCCCACTAATGAGGATGATTGCTATTTACAACCAATTTATATTAAAAGCAATCAAAGCTTCCGCTATTGATTGTAAATTTTTGCTGGTTACTGAATACCTTGAATAATAAGAATATGACTTTTATAAAAAAAAAAAAAACATTAATTTTCATCGTTTTTGTGTCAAATGAAATGATTGAATAATTTTTGACATTAAATTTCAAGAATCCTCTATTCAGGGTTAGTAAAATGAAAATTCCAGTATTCGCAATCATGATGCATTTTGTTTAATAAGTATTTCGCAATTAATAAGCGTATAATATTATTAATGTCTGGCTGACCGTGTAGCTTACTAGTGTGCGCCCCTGGCAGCGTGAGTCCAGCGCACAAGGGTTACAGCGCACACAGCCGCGCGAGTACTCGAGACGGGAAGCGCCACCGACAGGCTGCATCCAGCGACTAGAAGCAAATCACGGTCTTCTCCGCCATCTCTACTCTCGCTCTATATCTTCCCTCAAAGTTACTCGCCAAAGCTTTGTAGATTTAAAGCATTCCAAAGGCGTCTCGGATAACTTAACTCATTTCTCTGTGGACGATGAATTTCCGTAAATACGTACACTGCGGACCGTTTAGTCTGCAGCAAACATTTTAATAGGAAGGCTGATGCACAGATAACTCTTGCCAAACTTTGTTTTCTTCATTACGAGTGCTCTGAAGGGATAACTTACCCGATTTTGATAATCTGATACTGATAACTCGTGGGAGCCAAGTCTTATTAAATCATATTTTGTTCAATTGAATACGTTCTTATTTACTTAGAATATGCATATACAATTTATTATGTTCTTAATTTTACATAATAAAAAATTAATTAATTGGTTATTTAATGATAATTATAGTAGCATGTTGTATTATAATTTTGTGTAATTTTTTTGTTTCAAATTTCGTTAAAGTTTTACTTAATCCTGAGGCATCAAAAAATACATTTAAATTATTTTTTTTGATGTTTGATTGTATATATATAAAATTAATTTTATTATAATTGCAAGCGACGTAGACTTTTTAATATTATTCATTTACAAATTATTTTGAAAATTTCAAAATGGCGGATTTGTGTACTGTCCTGCAAAGGCCTTTCTCTGCGACGCGCGTTTCTGGCGGAGATAATCATGTTGCCAGGCTTTGAGTGAAATGAAAAAGTATATTATATTTTTAAATTATCTACTTTCTTTAATGTTGATTTTTAAAAAAAGTAGTTTTGTTTGAGGGCAAATGAGATTAGTACGAAAATAGTTTTCATTTTGTTCCTAAAATAAATTTAATTAAATAATTCGTTATAAGCAAATGGTGCATTTTATTACGCCGTATATAGTGATATTTTTAAGATTTGTGCAAAATCCGAGACCGAGTGAGGAATTCTGAAATACGAAGGACTTGTGACGTCGAGGATATTGTCCAATGGGGAAGATCTAGAAGACGTTACTGGAGAGATCATGTGGAGAGAGCTTGTTCTGAGAGAGTAGTGAGCATAGCAGCGAACAAGCTGCCGTCTGGTACCAGACCCCCAGGAAGACCGCATAAAAGATGGCGAGATAGCTGGACATCTGTATCCCAGGAACAGGCCCCGAGCAGTGACAGGACGCAGCCTAGATGAAGCAGAAGAAGAAGAAGAAGCAAAATTTGAATAAAATTGGCTTATTACTTTTTGAGATATCATCTTCGAAATTCTGAAAAAGTCAGTTTCGAGAAACACTTAAAAGAATACTGTAACGTTAATCAGTTTCAAATAGCTGTTTCAGACAATTTTTAGAATTTTTGAATATGTTTTGACTAAAATTTTTATTTAAATTTTAAGGCTATATATAAGAGAAGGCGTAAAGCAAATATTACGATTTTTGTGGTGGTGAATTTAGTGAATATTTTAAAAAACCTATTCATTATGTAAACATTTAAATTCTGCAATGTGTAATTTATATAACTAAATTTCGCTCTCTAAAGTTTTCTGTTAATATATATAATATGAAGTAATTTGTTCATGTATTGCTTTATATTGAGTGCTTGCCAATTCACCTCGATGTGCTCAAGTTGATAATTCAATCGAAGCGCACGAAACCAATTTTCCATCACAAGTAACTAAAGAACATAAAGATAAATGTAAATTAACGCGTACGGCATTGGGATTTTTGATATAAGTTTGAGATGTAAATAGATTCTAGTATAAATCAAGCAAAACTACTTTAATCAGTGTCTTTATATCCTCTGCAAAGCTGGTCACATCCTTGTGTAAATATATATTGACCACATGGTCACTGTTAAATTTGGTAAAATTTCTTGAAAAATCTTCAATATTAATTATTAATGTGCTGTAACGAGAAAGTTGTGTACTGTCAAAAACACTCGAGGAAAATAACACGATCGAAGTATTTCGAGCATTCCATAAAACTGGGACGCTCTACAACATTCGGGAAATGTCTGGAACGATTTGGAAGCGACAAAAATATTCTCGCAAACACTGGCAATATATAGAATGATCTCGAGGATTCGAAAGATCGAGGACGCGATAAAACCGTGGCCAAAGCAATATAACCAATGCGGAGATTAATCGAAGCGATAGATATCGAACAAAGATCTTATGTGCGAGAATTAAACATAATATTCTAGCAAGCGATAGTATAGTGTTTCACAGATGAATGATTGATTGCAAAACAGTGTGAATTAAGTAATATTGCTTAAATTTATGAATTTATTAACATAATTAATAACTTGATATTTAATTTACAGTGTTTTCATTTGCATTCAACAGTCACGTCCCGTGACAGTTTTTTATATAAAGTGATCACTTAAGCCAGCCTTAAAACAAGTCATAAGCCCTGTGGATGCCCAATAAAAACTTTCATACATGATTTCCCATACACATGGCATTGTCTGTAAGACAACTATTATTTTCTCAATAAATGTTTATCCCTCAAAGGATAAAATCCAGTTATTTTTTTCTTAGAACATATTAATAAAAATATTAGTTCTACGTTAATTTACATATACATTTATTTTGATTAGTTTATTGTAAAAAATAAAGCAATAAAAACCACAAGAAAATGAATAAAGCACGTACTTATTCATTATTCAACAAAAGGCAAAGCATTCTTTTTGAAACTGATTTCTTTGGAACGGCAAACAGAAAAACTCCCGTATTAAAAGAATTATAATCCTTACGGGTACACTTTGTAGAATACTTCAAAACATCGTTCCCATAACGACCAACGTGTGGGGTTGTTTTTGATAATAAATAGAACCTTCAACTGAGTGGCGTGCTTAAGAGGGTCGGCTGTTGATTTTTTATCAGAGTAATCCATAATACCGAGAGCACGTAAGCTCCAGTTAAATTTTCTTTAATCTAGGATTGTTTTTCACGCTTCCGGTGAATTTCCCCAGCGCGCGCTGGAAACCTCACATTTTTCGTCGGCCTTTTTGGGCAAAGTTAATCACGAATTCTTAACCGGCAGAAATGTGAATGTCAAATTTTTGCGTGTGTACCGTGTTGTTTCTGTTCCACGCAATACTGATTAAAATGTAATTATTTTGTTTATGAAGTTTGTATATTAGTTGTTGTGTGTTGTTTATAATTTTCACGCATAACGTAAATATGTAATTACAGTCTAGTCGGTCAAAGAAAATGTTTTCACAACGGTGACCCCAAATCTAGTTAAATTATTTATTTAGCGGATTAAATTTTGGTTGTGGGACTGGAATTTCACTATTTTTCCTATTTACAGCTTTGAAGTATAATTTAGCTGTCAAACTTATTATATTTTTTGATAAAGTTCGTATTTAAATTTAAAAAAAAACACATTTAAATATAAAAATATATGATTAATGAGTTGGAATTTAAAAAAACAATGTAGACCAAAGTATTTTTACTCATAAATTAAATCTCATACAAAAACAACGTTATAAATTTTAAATAAACCTTAATATTTATGAATTTTATTTCTGGTGGTTGAATTTTAGAAAGAGTTTTAAAATATATTGAATCTTCACCGTAACTTTGGTTTTCTTAAGTTTCTGCGCCCTATTTTTTCTTTATAAAAAAATCTTAATTGTGTATTCCTACTCATACTCTTATTTAATTTTAGATTTCAATCCTACTTAATAAAAAATCCAAGGGAATAACTATCTAAACTGTTCATTTCTATGTACTTTGTAATTTATTTTTAATAGAAATGCGTACAAAGAATACATTTAAAGTCAATATTCTTACTATTTAATGTTATTACTCAATAAAAGAAATTATATTTGTAGGAAAAATATAATTATTGGAAAATAAGGATATGCCGGACGTTACCACTGGCAACACCGGAGCGGGAGTACGACTGATAGCCCAGACTGCGCCCTACGTGAACCAGCATTCCGCCGTTATCCACAACTAAGTCAATAATACTTTACTCATCCTCTCTAATATTAAGTATTGTACGTTAAAATTAATATTAAACTAGAGTACTTGTTAAAAGGGTGTAAATAAACAATTAAAAAAAGTAAGTACCAATAATCTTATTACTCTCCCACATATGCTACAATATATCCCTTATAAGGATCTGCATACGGTTGTCGGTGGTTAATTCCATAAGAGGTAATTTATTACTCCAGTCATACGGCTAGTTTGTCCCTACGGCTACGATGATAAAGGGATCATTATCATCATCATCATCTTCATCCTCTTGTCCTCGTAGGATCGGAAGCCTAAAGACACGAAAAGATGCTTTCATGTTCCCCTGTTTCGCATTGCTTCCGCATGAGTCAACCATTCTGTTTTTATACAAATTTTTTGTTTAAATATTTTTGTTGTAATAATTTTGTGGTAAAGGGATAACATTAAAATTCTTTTGAAGCGATGATGAGATTGCGAAAATCGCTAATTGAGAAAAATTAAATATGTCGCAGTCTTCCCTGCCTACCTACCCGAGAATACTCGGTTATTCTGCACATGTATAATAATTCCTTTATAATAACTTCATTAACGAAGTCTTTTGTCTTCCATTCGTTATGTTTGGTCTGTTTCGCCCCCAAACAACTGCTGCTAACTACCCGCAGCAGTTTGCACCGCGACACCCTCCCCGCGCCCGCTCCGCCCCCCCCCCCCCCTCTCCCCACACCACTCACCTGTTGCCCCTGGAGACGTCCAACTTCAATTATAACAGAATTTTGGCGTAGCGTTATTAATGATGAATTTTAACTGAATAGTAAGGGACTCCTGGGTTCCGCGTTGCGTAGTTAATGGGAAATACGCGAGGTGCGTCTTGAAGGGTACATAGGATGAATACTAAGCTCCCTGAGTATCAGTTACACTTGCTTTCTGAACAGATAAGTTAACACTTCAGTAAATATTATAATCATAGTAAAAAATTCTAATATTTAAGTCATATCAACCAGAAACGATATTTCTTGTTTTGATGAAAACACACTTTAATTTGAGTTGGCAATTTCACAACATACCAAAATACATAAAATTCTTGACAATACCTGTCTCCAACACGGTATCACCATACACTACATTAAGACATACATACCCTACTTTCGACACGGTACTGCAATCCAGTACTTAACCTAACCCAAACTTGGACACACCCTGACACCAAGTCAATATTTGACCTACACATCAATAAACACTGATCATATCAGCACTGATGATGGACCCCGCAATGGAATCCGAAACGTCGGCCGGGGAGGTCACATACACACGGCAGAATATCCCAGAAAATTATACGCAGAAGAATACAGATATCTTATCGCCAGCGGCGACATTTATATACTATTTCACGGGAATGAGAATTTTTATGGGTATTGAATAAAGTAAGCGAGATATATAAATACCACATATACATATAAGCTGTGTTGTTGATTGTGGGTGGATCGGTGAACGTTTCTTTGTGTAATGTGATCACTTAAACGAGCCAATGACAAGTCGTAAGCCCTGTAATGCTCAAAAAAGATTTCCATGCTTACATTCCCATATCTGTGAGACATCTATAATTAATTGATGATCAGTAATTGTGTTCTTATAATTTAAACAATCCCAAAAAATATTGTTTACTCCCTTTAAAAAGTCATTAATTTACAACTACCGTAGAAATATTTAACAAGATACTGAAATTCATAGAAAATAATTTTATTTCCATTGCATTTATATGAGAAACGAGCTCCTTTTGTCGAAACCAAGTTGATTCAAGCGTATTACATTAGAAGAAGATCTGTATGCGGTAAGCAACGAGTTAATTAGTTAAATTTACCTGAAAATGCATTTGAATGCATTAAAACTCCGTCTTATTTCAGTCAGTTTGCTTTGCACCTTCAACGGCGAGAGGGTTGCCCTCATTTGAGCTTCATTAAGTTCCCATTAGCAGCACTCACTCGACGCACGCAGCTTCCTTCGGCTTCCTCTCATTTGCGCGAGAGGCAGGTAACGTAATACTTTCAAAATTAAGATAAAACACATGTTTTCCTTACACTTTTTAAAGTATAATAAATTAATTACTTAATTACGTTACAATTTCAATTGAATCAATTAATTTAAACATGTAACGCCAACATAATTAATTCTCGAAATTATTTCATAAATGGTGCTAAAAAACCTTTGATTGATAATTAAGGAACTGGTTTCAAAGCCTGCTCAGAGATGGCACCAGCCATAGTTAACAAACCCACACACGAAAAGTGGTTTTCATTATATCAAGTACCCCAAAGATTCAGCCTACTTATACTAAGAGATAGCGCAATCTTGGCTGGTAAAATATTAATGGAACATAACTAATATAAATATATAAATACAACATAATGCTTCGATATGTTCTGCGCTTTTGTGAATACAATACACATACAGACATAGTAAAGAGATCTTAATTGATCTCGAGTCCGAGCCTTTGGCCTTCGCTAGCTGGCTTACAAAACGTAACTAAAAGATGATCTAGTCTGGGGACCCAGTAGAAGAATCTGGAGAGGACAGCAAACCACGGAGGATCTGGTCTGAGGATCCAGCAGCAAAATCCAGGGTTGATCGCGATACGCAAGGCGCCCGCGTCGTCTCAGGCTCTCGCCCAGCTTGTCACCGAGGATTACTCGTTATTTGTACCCACGCCCCTTAGGAAGTGTCCCCAATAGCTCGAGCGGATAATACGCCATCTTTATCTTAACAGCCGCGTTATAAAATTCATTATTTGTATTTGATCCTTGAACGGATCTGGTCTGAGTTTCTACAATGAAGGAGATGATTCTTCTCGATCATAATAATTCTCGGATCTGAAGAAAAGTAAGTATCTAGTTCTTTTAATCAAACTTTCACAACAAATTTATTCACAGTCTGATTGTTCAACGGATGTGAAGGAAAATAATAACGACGACGATATTGACAGGCAAAGACGAGCTCTCAGTGTGAAAGCGAATATGCTGTGTAGAAGGTTTCGTCTTTGTAGCACCGCTGTAAAAAGAACGCTCTTCCTTGCCTTCTGTGCAACATTATATACATGTGAACTCTGGACAAATTATAAAAAGAGCAGCATAGAAAGACTTCGCATACAATATAACAACGCCTTTCGTATGATGTTTGGCCTTCCCAGATATTGCAGCGCTTCCGGTATGTTCACTGAGGGGCGTGTTCCCAACTTTGCAGCCCTCTTAAGATCCAGGGTGGCAGGGATGAGGGAAAGGATATACAGCTCCGGAAATATCCTTATCCTGGAAGCCCGTCTTACTCCAGAATCCAGCATCGATGCACACTGGAGAAAGATACTGGCCCCGCATAATTGACTTGCCATCGCTCGCTAAAGCCGATATTTTACCGTATATTTCTTTTGATTACTTTTAATACTTCTCTTCTATTTTATATGTTCTTCTTCTATTTTACTATTTCTCTTTTGTTTTATATAATATTTTTAATGTGTGTATTTTCTTTTATATGGAATGTGTGGGATTGCACGAACCTCCCCACATTCTGGAATAAAGCTATATTTATTTATTTATTTATTTATTTAAATGTGTCTCTAAAATTAATAAACGTATTATAATACGAATACTATCATTGAATCCACGGGCATGCAGTGAGAACAAGAATAATGACTTTTTCCTTAGCATAAACGTTGAAAAGAAATCGAAAAAATAGATAAAATATCCCAATCACAATAATTGACATATAATTCAGATTTTAAAATTTCATCATTTTTTGCCAGATAATAATTTAATTTTGAATTTTTCCCAAATATATGTTTAAATAAAAGTCATGCTTCAATTTTCTTACTTCACACGCCTGATTGATCCCATCTGTAACTTTATATCTAAGATTTTATAGAGAACGGATTGAATTTCAAAAACGCAGTTCAGCGTAAGGTTTTCCAAAATAACATTATGAATTTTTTTACAAAAAATATTTAAATAAATTGACACACTTGATTAGAATAGCAATAGATACACATTTTGAAAATACGTGTTTTTTTGGTAATGATCAAATGTGTTTTATTTATTTTGTAAATAAACCATGTTTTTCTTTTAATTCCATCTCCCATCAGAGCTCTGCGATTACGATTCTACTCAGTGACCCCCGCAACAACACAGTTGAGTTACACTTGTATCAGTCCTTCAAGTAAGGCAGCCATGAGATGCGGCGTCTTCCTACGTTTCTTTTAGCAATTATTTTCCCATGAATGATGAGGTGTTTTTTGGACTTTATTTTGGACCTCTCGTAATATAATAAGCTCCAGCACCACTTCTCGGTCATTTTTCATACACTAGAGAACTTTAATATCCGTCACACTATCCACCCAGGAAACTTTCAATACGCGTCTACATATAGAGACACATTTTAAAAGCCTCGACTTTATGGATTAGTTCTTGGTCGTATCCATGCATTAAGCCCCATGTAAGAATATGGTGAAAATTATTTTTGATATTAACAAAGATTTGGAAATTACACATAAAAATGAACAAACATAAATGGAAATCATACATACATAAAAATAAACAAATTTAAAACATATTTTTTTTGCAAAAAGTTATGTTTTAAATTTGTTTACCTTAGTTATTCAACTCTCACACATTTTATTTTTGGCTTTCATAATGTCTTTACTTTCAATTTTTATTTTTAGTATACGTTGTATTCTGATGAAGGGATCATTGGCCTAGAAAAGTATTGATAATTCAATAAGTAGTGATTTCATACAATTTATTTTCTTTTTATTAATATCTCTATTCATATTAAGGTACAACATTCTATAATAATTTTCACTTCATACTTAAATCAAAGCCCTGTAGCAAATTTAAAAAATGAATATAATAAAGCTATATTTTTGAAAACCAAAACATGCAAGTTGACTTAGAGAAAAGACTATGTTTACTAATTAACAAATGTTTTATGTAATTTAAGAAAAAATATATTGGGATTAAGTTACGTTTTTCCTGTTATGCTCCCCTGGGTACGAGAATTATACTTTCAGCGGAGAAATAAATTTTGTTACATTAAGTCTATTTATACTAGTCTTAAAACATATTATATTTATTCTAAGTATATATCAAAATATATATATTTTTCTCCCAGGACGATATTAATAATATGATTATATGGATTTAACAGTACACCATATAATTTTAATACCAGACTATAATTGTCTTTCAACAGGTACAAACCATCCCCTCATATTCCAGATAAAACAGTTACGTACAATATGCTTATCAGCTTATCTCCATCAAAGTATTTGAATTTCAAACAACTGTCAAGAAGATTAGCTCACAATGAGTCTGAACAAAGAGGATAAGGGTGACACTTGGATACTTTTCATGTTCTCACAAATCTGCTTTTGACTACTCACCACGTATTAGATACTTCCTTCATAGGTATAAAGGTTTATAGGTATATAGGTACTTGATATAGATTCTTCCTTCATACTAATATCACATAGCTTGTGTATGAGATACAAATAATAAATCAAAATATTTTATTAACGGTACGGCGGAAACAAGACGTTTTTTACAGATGTTTTTTTTAATTATCACAAAAAATTGTATAATATTATTTTTTTATAACTACGATTTTTTATAGTATGCGATGCCTAAAAATTTGTTATAAAATCACGGAAAAAAAATTAATAAAGACGCGCAACATGAGCCGCGCGCCGATTACGTGTCATGCTCTATTTATCTGATATCGTCATCCCAGTATATTAAGGACAACGAAAACAAGGACAACGAAATTATTATATTTAGATGAAGAATAATTAGATAAAATATCGCAATTTAGTAGGCAACCTACGTTTTGATTTCTGATTTAAAACGTCCCGTACTTCATCCAATACGAACTAACAAAAATATTGGACTACTTCATTACTTTGATTTCGGTAATTTTTCAAATTCCATAATTTAATTTAGTTTATTCCACAATTTACTGGTAATCAGATTGTTAGGTTCAGAATATGTACATGCATAGGTACTTGAAGATGCCTACACCAGTCATCACGTTAAGAAGTCAATCTGTCCAGGATTAAATATCTTTAAACCATATCTTTTTGTTCTTCTATCATCTACAATACATTCATCATTTATGTAATCAATATTTAATTAATGTAACCAAAAATAATACGACGATCTTAAGAAACATTATTTTAGAAATACATTTATATCGGCGTTTGCCAAACTATCGGCGCTGTATTGAACCGATGTCCGCGCAATCCCGGGCACAGCCAACGTAAAAATTCCTGTGTGATATTTTTACGTTTTATCCAAACAGTATAACAGTCTAAAATCCAAATCGATTTTCTGACTGAATTCCTCCATCGTGCGGGCTGCATCGAGCGCCACTTCGGGGGTTGAAGATTCAATTTTATTCTGATAAATGGTTTCCCATTGTCACCCGTCTCCCCCGCGGCAGGCCGTGACTCAATGGGAGCGGAAAGCCTCCCCTTTGGCGGGGAAAATCGCTCGAAAGCCTAGACGCCCAGCCGCACCTCGGTACGGAAGGATGCGATTTAAAAAATATTCGATATAACACAATTTTTTCAACTATGATATATTTCAAAAACAGTAAACTGTAACATATTATTTACACATAAGTACTTATATCATGATATTTAACAATTTGATAATTACCAATACATAAATATTAATGTCAAGTTTTTTCAGTTCGTACGTATGTATCTAAGATAAATATATAACATAAACTATTTTGAAGTAGAATTCAATACAGTTCTTCGCTTATATTATTGCCCAGTGCATGTGGTATTGAAGATCAGATCACCATGCCAGAGAATATTTTAAATGTAAAATTTGTAATTATTATAAATTAATAATGCAGTTTGATTGCTGGCGATATTTAATTATTTTATTAATAATGACAAATTAATATTTAATTAATGATGTTGCAATACTTCAGAATATATCGAACATTGATAGGTATTTAAACCAAATTTAATGTTAGTGACAAAGTTCAGATGAGAAATTCTAATATAACTTTTGTTCTTTTTTTATTTTTCACAATTCAAGCGACTTGCCTAGTTTAAAAAATATTCGTGTGTGATGTATTACCTTACTCTTTAAATAAAATAATTTATAACCTATCGTATATAGGTATTTGAATGTGTAAGAGAATAAAATATGATAAATTATATTAAACAAAAATATGCGATCGAGTATTCAAGACGATAAACTCAGTATTCAAAGGCACGAAATCTAAGAACATGTCAAAGTATGTATATCAATTTTTCACCTAAAAAATGATAAAAAATCAAGTGATATTTCTTTATTTACCAGTTATTTATAAAATTATTTTTACTATTTACATTGAAAATACCAAGGATTGCTTAGAATATATAGTAATTTCATGATTATTTAGGAACATTTTATGTCTCATCGTTGTAATAGGTTTGGCAGGTACAATTTTAAACGGCGGATATATTTTACAACGCTTCATTCATTTTTGTATTCTAGTATTATAGGATAGTACGACAATGCGGACTTGTCAACATGGTGTTGACTTCCAAAGAAGAGTGAAAAATGGTTTTCATGATATGCGGCTATTTTGAAATTGAATATTGTATCAACTTAAATGCTGATATGCGACTATTTTTAATTTCTTAGTTGTTTCAACTTTAAAATATTTTGAAATATGACATTTTTATTTTAACGTATTGAAAAAATTTACATTTTGTACATATTCTTAATATAAATTCAACATTAATTTATTATTATACATATTACCAAACATTGTAACACGGATCTCCGCTAATCAATGAAAATGTTTATTATTTGGTAAGTTTTCAAAATATTGGATATATATTTGAAAAAAAAAAAACAGTATTTATTTTTCTTTTCGTTCAATATGGAGTTAGAAATAAAGTAAAAATATATAAAAAAATTGTGAAAAAATTCAATAATTATTAAAAGGCATTAATTTGTTTGGGTGAGGGCATCAATAATTCCAAATATCAATCCATGATTTTATTAAGTATTTAAAATTTTATATTCAAAACTTTGTTTCAAATCCCTCAAGAGTTTGAGTCCAAAGTAGTAGAAACTAATTTATATATAATAATAATATATAATATAAAATATAATAATAAAATAAAGTAAAAATATATAAAAAAATTGTGAAAAAATTCAATAATTATTAAAAGGCATTAATTTGTTTGGGTGAGGGCATCAATAATCCCAAATATCAATCCATGATTTTAATAAGTATTTAAAATTTTATATTCAAAACTTTGTTTCAAATCCCTCAAGAGTTTGAGTCCAAAGTAGTAGAAACTAATTTTTCCGTTTGTATGTAGTGAGTGTTCTTGTGATTTGTAACATAAGTCTTTTTATTCGTGTGACCATTGTTTTTTCGATCATTTGATAAAGGTCATGCAATATGAAGAATATTATTAATATAAAATATTATGATTCTTCTCCAGTGGTAGCTTGCTCATGTCCTTGACAATTTTCTCGCGTTTTTCATTGCAACTCGTAGTTCATACAGCCATTCCAACGGAATGACCAGTGGTGTATTTCATCCATTCGGTCTATCGAATTGGAGATCAGACTCTTTTGATACTCACCTTGATTTTCTATCTTTCTAGTTACTATCAATTTCTCCGGATTATGACGGGTCATGACGTGAATGAAAAATGGTGGACGCGTCTCAGTCGTATTATGAATAATATCTAAGAATCTATCTCAAATCTATAGTTGCTTCATTGCTTGAAAATCAATTCCGGCAAATGCCCTTATTTTGTTTCTAAGCATTCGTCTCCATTCTAATCATTTCAATTACACACATCAACTTACATCCTCTCACATGTCATGTTGCAATTTTGAGAAATATGAAAAAAACAAGCGACTTAACTGGAGCATTTTTGTAGTTAGGCAAAGGAATTTTTTTTCCAAATTGTATCCAATTTTAACATTGAAATCTACACCAAAGCAATGTTTCTCTTGATTTCATTTTCTTTGTAATCGTTATCACGTAACAGGACCCAGTATAAATGAAGTACTTGCGATGTCCTTACCATGCTATGTGATCCAGATCGATGGACAATCGCGACTTGTTTTTAATTATTTTTATGTCAATCCCCATTCGCCCGCTTTGTTTCTCAGCTCTCTGCCAAAAATCGCTTGCTTATTCTTCCCATGTGGCAATGAATATATGTCAGTAGCAAAACTAAGAATCTCTGTCAAACAAGTCTGGAGAAAGAAGGCAACCTTGACGTACTCCCTTCTTGCACTTGAAACCTTTTGGACAGACACTTGAGGTACTACGTTGTTTGTTGAATTAGGTGCGGGTGTGAAAATATTTTTTACATTTTTAAGTAATTACTTATATTAAATTGTATACAAACACGATTGCTGGATTTTTATCCCAAGAGCGATATATCACAGATTCGAATCTATTTATATGGAAAAGTAGGTATGGATATCTTTTGGGCATTTACAGGGCTCTGTCGATCTGTTGTTCTTTGTAAGCGCGTTACTGTTATTCTCGACACTTTTGCATATTTATTTATTTTTGCTTGCATTTTCAAGTATCCAATTAAAAATACAAATTAATAGAATAAAAAGATTTGATTGATCATGAAACAGTATATAGATGTCACCGCTGGTAATGAGACTTCTATGTGTAAAATATTTACAATTACGAATAAATCCTACACTTTCTAACTGTTACTGGTTGCGGATATTTTATACGAACAGTACGTTTTTCTGAGAAACGATTCACGACGTATCGTTGAACATCACCTCATGCCCAGATTAGTGAGGGAGTCCATTGAAATATGTCTAACGACCGTAATAACAACCCTAACTCTTTAAATCCTACACTCGATGAAATGATAAAACTCTGCTAAAAAATACTTTCGGGGACGGTGGTGTAACATAGCGTTAAAAATCCGTACATTCCTAACAGTTTAATTTAGTCATTTTGGTGTGAAAAAGTCTATTCAATGATTACAAAAAATGTGACGTTTTAGTTTTCGTAAATAAGGTAGATATTTCATATTTTCTATGACAGGTAGACCTACGTTACATCACCGACACACAGGAGTTAAAATTAAAAAATAACAGCCGTCCATCAAAGTTCAGAGCGTCGATCAATAGGGCGAATTTACGCCGATTCTTCGTATAAAATATGTAAAGGAAAGTGATTGTAATGAGGGGACCACTCGTCTCCCATTAAGCGGAACGAATAAATTTCTTCCCGTCCGGCCGAGTTCGCGCGAATCACTTTCCGCCGTGAAGTGTCCGCCGGAAAGTTTCCACGGCAGCGACGGCGTATTAACAAGGCGGGGTTTACGGTTCGGCCAGACTAAGTCAATTATTTTATTTTCACCTCTTCAGCAGGGTCCCTTTGAAACGAGCCCTTTCCCGGGACTCACAATGGCTTCTAATTACTCGGAAATCCCTAACCCAACTTTTGGCCGCGTGTCCCCACGGAAACCCGCCGCGGCGCAGTCGAAAGTCAATGCGCAATTTTAATTAAAATATTTTTATCTCTTTTCTTACACACAATGTTCGATTAAATTTTGTAAATTAATGAAACACTTCAGACAAATTTATCGCGTTTCGCAACACGAAAAACACAGTTTTGAAAATTATTTAAATTTTGGAAAAATGAAGAAAATGAAACTCAGGGAGGAACCAATATATTAAAATGAGTTAAAATTTACTTATTCTTAGTAAATTTAATTTTACAATTAAGAAAAAAATATTCGCAAGATGTCTAGTTCGCTTTATAACATATTTTTTAATAAAGCGGTTGAGTAGTAAAATATTAATTTTGGAGAAATTAGATTACTACTTACTTTCCACTATAAGATTCTTAATAAATATAAAATTGCGTTTATATAAAAATGACATTTTAATGATTTATGTGAGGGTTGATGCGCATACACATATGTTTAGATTATTATATTAAATTAAGAGAAGTATATTAACTTATTAGAATAAAAGAAAAACATTTTCGACGGATTAAGTTATTGAATTAGTCCAATTACCCAGTTCAGAGTATTGGTATCCTAGCGTTAGCTCGGTGTAAATTTGCACAGAACAACACCTGGCCAATGAATGACCAGCTTTCTGAATACCAATGAGTTTAACCCTGTCGCGGTATTCCTATTCTTCAATAGGATTTATTCTTCAAATACCTAGATTTACTTGATTTCGCTATAACGAATATTTACTTTTTATACACGTTATATCTTTTAAACATAGCTTTCTTGCCAATTTGCAAGCAATATTTAAACTAAATAAACCTATTTATTTCTTATTTAGGTACTTTTTAAACATTTGCCAGCATTACATATAACTAAATTAATATTAACATAATTAAAGCCAATCGCGATAATAATTAATCAAAATAATACAGTAAGATTGTTTGTCTACAAAAAGTGCATAAAAGAGGCGATATACTTTGTACATAAACTATGTGTATATGTTGTATAGAGTGACAATTGGTGTAACCAATATCATTCAGTTTTCTTCTTGGAAATTTGTTAATGGATATGTCATCAATATATTAAGGATTACTTCATATATATTTATTTCGTAACGAGATCTTAAAATATGTTTTTATTAAATTACCCTCTTACTTTGATAAATAATGCGTTTATAAAAAATGTAACAGTAAATGTATTCTACGAAAATAAAACATAATTATGAAGCACAAAGAAATTAGATATATACAAGTGTTTAGAATACATTTAAGTATCAGACAAATAATATTTATTTAATATATCTTTTTATGATTTTTATATTAAAAAGCGCAGTTCCGGGGTGATATATAAACGCAGCAAGCATTTCAAGATTATTTTATAACTCGATGGTGGAGGGGTTAAATTAGCATCATTGTGCTATGGAGGTCCATCGACACCTCAGCCTTCTGATGCTGAAAATGCCTGCAAAGGTGAAAGCTTTTTCAGCATAGACGCAGACGGAATACAGAATTTATTTGTAACGCCTAAAATTGTTTTCAACCTATTTCCCCTTGGGGTGTAAATGTATTGCCGTATAAATGGATGATATGGAAACGAAACAGAAAACGGGAAAAGAAATGTTTAGAAATATTCAGATTATTTAAAGATTATTATATCGTTCACTTTCTTCAATACTTTGGGGTTTTCAATATTTTTGACGAAAGCCGAGTACACTATATTAGAAACTATAACAAAAAATTAATTAATATTTTTTGCTTTTTAAGAATGTATATATTTGCTTAAGTATTTTATTCCACATGATGTTTAATTTAAAATAGGAGTCATTTCACAATTTGAAAAGATCAAGAGTACTTTAAAACAAATCAAAAATGTATGTTTTTCATACTTATTGTCACTACGGGATATGTACGGGAGACAAATGCAAATACTGGAAATTAATCAGCGATTTATTAATTATTATTTTATTAAATTGACAAAGTCCCTTAACGTGAATTTAATATAACACTTATCTCAAATTCCCATTATTTCGTAATTTATCACTCGTCTATGAACTTTTTATTATCGCTGGATATCAGTTTATATATCACTTGCTAGAACATTCCATTTGAATATAGAACATAAGTAGGCCCATTCATTTTAATGCCATTTAGGTACTACTGTGTTACGTCTACGTAAGTTTAATTATAATTCTAATTTTTATTTAAAAAATTATATGTATGTTTACATATATATAAATAATGTAGTCTGTAGCAGTTTTTATAAAAAAAATTTATTTAATAAAATTAGCGGCATAATCATCTAACTATTCGTATATGTTTGCTACCCTAAGAAGCCCTTTCAATGAAGAATTTAGAATCTACATTTGTGGCTGCAGTTATTATTATTGTGTTTTCCATAAAATTTTATTATCATCATGAATAATCTCTACATCCATGTAATTATGCCAAACCCATCAATAATATGGCAGTTATAATAGTTAAGTTACTTGTGTTTTAAATTTTTTTAATGTGTGTGAGGAACGTCTAGCAGCGTAGCATGCACTTTTGAGCTGAAAGTTTAGGTAAGTCTACCTTTCATATTCACCTTCTTTTTGACTTATCTTTTACAGCATGAATATAATTTACGGTGAAAACTTTATAATTCGGTGGAGCCTAACCTTTCATTTAATCTTTTCATACTAAACATTCAAATCTTGTATATTTATTTGTCCTTTTCATCCCGATATTCCATTTTCCATATCCTCCGTAATTGAGTAAATAAAGAGATTTCAAGCATACCAGGTTTTACCCAAGTCAGGAATCATTTGGAACCAAGAATAATAATAAATAATTGGAAGTACTTTCTTCTTCTTCAAATGTAGCAAATTTATTTTTAATATTTTGATCTATACTTCGATTTTTAAATATTATTTTTGTTTTCCTGATGAAGAAGCCATTGGCTTTGAAACATGTTGATTTTTTTCAATAAATAAGTGGTTTAAACAAAGTTAATTTATATTAGTTATGAAGCACTTTCTATTTACTGCATATGGAGAAAGTAAAAATAGCTTTGCCAAGTAATAAACTCATATGTAATCTAACAGCGGAGCGTGTATTACAGCAATAACCCCTTTTCACACACGTTTCGTGGGGTATGTCTATATTATCGCGGGCTAAAACTGAATTTCAGGAATTCCCAGTACTTCTGGCTCGTCGTTAAGGGAGCTCGATATGGAAGGTATTTAGGCCAACGCAATAAAAGCCGAAGGAAATATGTGTACGGAAAATAATGGGACTTATGTCTGTCTACAAAAATGTCAAATTATATATTTATTTCACGATTCCGCTACCTAATAGGATATTTAAATATTCACGCGATAGTAATTTCATGGTTAAATGATGGCCGATGAAAGGATTTATATATAGAAGTGTGAATGGAATCAGACCTCGAGGATTATCGTGTAAAATAAACAAAACATGAAAGGCTGTGACAGAAATGTTGGTAATCAAAGATTGAGTGATGATAAACCACTTTTGCTTCATCCACATTCATACATGTACTTTTAACAAAGTTATCCTCCATAAGAACGTCTCAGCAAGAGCTACTAGAACACAGTGCATCTTCTACATTTCTGTAGCTAGTACCAATTACGGATTACGCTCCCCCATAGTGAGAATGTGCCGAGTCACCAACGACTTGTTCACCGACATCGACATCTATCATGTGTCTCTATATCACCTAAGATCATAGTGAACATAATTATGCGACGCAACATTGAATTAATACTTGATTAATAACTGAATATTGATTCATTACTGCAATGCAAGATATAAATAAAGTTAGGTAATACGTATACTTTAATATTGTTAGTTACTTTATTATTTTCCACTCATTACTGTTACAATAATTGATTTATTTTAACATGCTTATATTATTATTATGTACTACTTCAAAATTATTTCTATGTTAGGATATAAGTTAAAATGTTTATAACTATCTATTTACAGTCATATATTTATATATATCATTTTTTTTATATATTTTAATATTTCCAAATAATAATCAATAAAATTTGTTTTGAAATTTGAACGAATGAGAATTGGTATATTGTTTTCCATTAACCAAGCACGTTTTTGGTGACATAAATAAAAAGAACATAAATGATGCTTACTTTAATTATGACAATAAATTCACCACGTCTGCTTTTATTACTAAAACCAGTCTTATTATTTTTTGACAGCTTCATTCATCGAAAGGTTCTTGGGAACTCCATTTTTTCATGCTGTACTACGCTACGAATAGTTTTGCATTCCTTCCTAATTGAATGGTTATATTAAGAGTTTAGCCAGACTACAGTTTCACTTCATTATTTAAGTCAGCTCTAAGCATTACTTTTATAGTGCAGGTACCAAAACTTCATTTAAATATTATTAAGTATGTTAATAAAACATTAAAATTTCTTTAATTGGTTATGATATTTATTTTCTTTTTACCGTAAACTTGTCGAATCTTGCGCCTTCCAGTAACTTCAGCGGGATCATCTTCCTCGTGATTTTACCCGTAAAACTGATCACGCTAGATTTATAAGATATAAAACGAAAGAACTATATTTCTGGCAGTTATACAATGAACAATATCATACTAGGTTGACGGCAGTGAGAGTCGAAATGAAACAAAATTAATTATGTTTTATTTATAGCAATAAATTATGTTTTATTTATCAACAATGTCACTGGACACGAATTAAACTGGAGAACTGTTTTAATTCTAACTTATTTCAAAGTAACTGAGTAATCGCCCGTCTGTGGAACACTGTAGATATTCGGTGGTTCGCTTGAAGTTGCTCTCACGCCCGTTTGCTTTATTGTCGCTGTTTTTATGGTCTATTGCGGCTCTGAAAAACCATACTGCATAATTTGTAACCTCTTGAGTTCTAAAAAATTTTGGCATTGGTGCATATTGCTATAGTGCATGGTGCTAGACTAATGTGCCATTCTCCTCGATTTTTAGAATATCGTGACAATATATTCTTGAAGAATCTCACTTATCCTTCTCGAACTCAGTGTTTGAGGAGACAAAGATTGACGATTGGAAAAAATCTATCAGACCAATGATTGGCATTGTATCCTTTGCAAAATGCTAACCATCGGTAGATATTGGTAGTCGTATGTTTTTTATTTTTTTTATTAAATTTATTTGGTAAATGTACAAAATTAAGAGTGTATTCAACATAATATAATTAATACACATTTATATTACACGCTTACCCACTTTTAAATGAGAATTTATTCTCGTGTTTATGTTGCATCCCAAATTTGAAATGTTTTAAGAACTGTAAAAATGCTATGGATGAATTAATGGACTGATTATGATTATCCTTTGAGTCTGAGGAGATTATTTCAGAATACACTTTTTTTTTCCACGAGACCGAGCCATCTACAATAGCAATATATTTTACCATCAAGCCTCTTGAAATACATAAAAATCTGAAAAAACTTTTTAATATTAGGTTAAATAAATGATAATAAAAAGATTTATGTTGTCTAAAATTTTCAAGAAGTATATATTTTTGGTTGTTTATTTTACCGAGACTATAAACTTTATTATTAAACGTAAACTAGTCTGTTTTTAAGTCATATATTTTGATTACGTAATATTTTAAAGAAAGCAATCTGCCGAAGGTATGCTCAAGGATTTTATGTATTTTTTCAGTATAATGTAAACCTTATTAAGCGAAAAGTAAACACGGCCAATACGGGGGCTGCGGAATATAAGTCGTCCATAATAGTGACATTTATTGCTATTTATAAAATATCATCAGTACTTTTATGTCGATAATAATATTTTACCCCCAAACGGCGGAGCGGAGTGTATGTTTTCGGTTCGGGGGCATAAAAAACGTTCGTGAGGGTTAACCATAAAAACATTAGTAACGTTTTAAGGCCTCAATCATCGATATTGAGCATTTCAGAAAATCACTTTTTCAATTTTAAATCTATATAATTTACTAAAATTCTAAATATATATTTTCGAAGAATAATATAAGCGAGTATATATTTATGATAACAAGATCTCAACCAGAGTTTAAATTGTACTACACATGGCCAGTATATAGAAAGCGTTTGCAAATTTTGAATTTGACGAATGACAACAATATCAGTGATGTAAAATAAATATATGAATTATTTAAGGCAGCAGATGCTACTTTGGTCTCCAAAAGTAACTGAAGTCTACCTCTCCTTTATCACGATAAACCACAATAACTCTATATATGACTCTTCCTAAACCAGTGTTGATATACGGAGCAGAAATTCGGACTCTAAGCTTTGTCGTAATGTATGAAATTTCAGGTGTTTGAACGCAAAATTCTGCGAAGGATCTTTGGTCCAATTTGCAATGCTAATATTAATCTGACGTCGATATGCTGGGCATCTAGTTAGGGTGGAAGCGTCCTCACCATGTCCGTGGTTGACATTATATAAACCGCATGAAAGATGGAGCAGTAAGAGAATGTTACCGTGTTGATTGGATGGGATCTGGAGGAATCTGGAGGTTTTCGGGGTGAATGATTGGCGAAGCACGGCATAGATCAGAAAGGAGTGGAGAATCTCCTTGAGGTGGCTATGGCCACCCTAGGTTTTTCTAGGTTGTAGTATCATAATCGATTGGAGTATACACAGTATACTTCACATAAAAAAATACATGTGAGAAATAAATATTTAAAAAAAGTAACCCATAAAAACCAAGTTTTTACAATACTCCCTTTCTCATTTTCGGGTTTCATGTCTACCATATGCGTCGGAATCTCCATACAAGTTGTATGAAAAAACCATTAAAAATTTGAAAAATCCAAAATTATACTATATTTTTTTTTTTAATCGAAAATTTGACAGATATTCTTGTTCGTCGCCACGAGTCTGCTTGCAAAGTTTCATCTCGATTGGATCACGCGAAAAGGGTTAAAAATCGATTCAAAGTTTTTGCGTCAAGCAAGGACGCCACGAGTTAATAAAGGGAGTAATAAACTTTTCTTTTTTCGAAGAATATTATTCAATGGTAGGTGTTCACTTTATGGTGACACAATTAATAAATTAAAGTCAAATAACTTTGTTAACATTACTTTCTTAGATAAAAATCAAGATATTTCGGGAACAACGTTGTCTTCTTCAGAATGACTTGTAATATACTACTCATCTTGACGAAAATAAAATTATTTTCGATTTTTGTGTAATAAAGTGTAAACTAAAGTTATTTTACTTCAATTAATAAAATAAAGAAATATATTTTACTAAAATACAACTATTATAAGTCTTAGGCGTTTTTAAATATTTTTTTGATTGAATATTAGATTTCACGCAAATGATTCTCCAGTTTTCAACCCTCTGAGGAATCTTTTTCTTTGAAGTTGATTGTGTTGTCTATCGAGGTGTATTTTCTTAGATTGTGATTTGTTAAATTTGACAAATATACCTTTGCCTTTCAATTTGATACAAATAAGGAATGGTGTTATATTTCAGATTGGAATTGTTATAATAATAATTATTATTTTACAAGAATTTCCAAAAAAGTGACCAAGGTTCAACAGAAAAAAAACGGTGAAGTTTGTAATATTGTAAACTTGCCGTTTGATAGACAATTTTGTTAGTACTAGACGTAATATTGCCAACGTCAAAATGGTCGTGCAATATCTAAATTTTCATATTATTGTAAGGTGTGCCGTACATAATGAATTTTATTACCCCCCCGAGTCGTGAATCTTATCAAAACGAATTAAATTTAAATAAATTATTATCCGTCAGAACATTCTGTCACACGTAATAATACCATCAACCTGTTTTTATTACACTTGGCCTTACTTATACCTAAAAAAGTAAACAAATAAATTAAACGCACTTAGGATGATTTTTATAAGCCGTGGGGGAGGTGGCATTAATTTTGTTCATGGTTTGTAATGTTCAAACGAGAATTGGTTAAGTACGTAATATGTACTTTTATATTTTTAAATATAAATAAACATTGTATATCGATGGGACCTACGGCACACGTCAATTTTTTGCCGTTGATTCTATTTACGAAATTTTCTAAAAAAGTTTTCGTAAATTGTTTTTAAAATACGTTTTTTAAAGTGTCTTGCGTGTCATCCAGTAAACGGGTGTTATTGTCAATAACTTATCAATGAACGTGTACATTCGCATCAAAAATTTAGAAAATTTGTAGTACAGGAATATAAATTAATGCGGTGTCTTTGAAAAACTCAATACCATAAAATATCACAAATTTAGGAAATATTACTAACAGAGTTTTAATAAAATAATAAATTGGTTAATAAAATTATTGTCAAGCAATTTATCAGTAACTGTCAAAATTGATAATATGCAGAGAAAAAAATGTTTGCCGTTTTTAACCTAACCTAACCTAACATATGAAATAATTCACTTTATTCATCTTTAAAATAAAATTTAAACAAACCTTTTTCGCAATGTAAGGGACGTTATTCACTTACAGAAAACGCGCAATTTCGATAACTAAACGTAGAATAAAATTTTACAAACCGAGGAATCTTTGATGATAAATGCCTAACAAAAAAGAATCTTAATATAGGGCTTTACTGAAAACATCTAATCATCTACGGGGGAAGGGGTAATTTAAATCTTATAAATAAGTCGAATTACACGTTTAATATCCACTGTTTGATAAATGGCCTAACAAGCCAAAACAGCTGTCATATTTAAAATATCCCTTAACCTGCTGAAGTTAGTGATAATATTTATTAATATTTAATTTATCTTACATTTCATTAAAAATAAACATTCTACAAACTAAACACATAAACCATAAATAAAAATTTAAAAAATTTAAATATTACAATATTCCAAGGTATTTCAAGGTTTTGTCTGAATATGGGGTGAAGAGTAAACTCCCTGTACGAAGGAAGTAGTGCTTGCGTGAGAATTAATGGGACATTCAGATCATGGTTTGATATTACAAGAGGTGTCAAACAGGGATGCGTAATGTCACCATGGCTTTTCAACCTGTATATGGATAATTGTATGAAAGAACTGAAGGAAATAGAAGTTGGAGCGAAAATGGACGGACTCACCATATCCTGTCTGCTATACGCAGACGATGCAGTATTAGTGGCTAACAGTGAAGCTGATCTGCAGTGCCTGGTATCCATAAGAATCTGTCAAAGGATGCAAGACTAGCGATACATAATGGCGTTCTAGTGCCAACCCTTATGTATGGAAGTGAAGCCTGGAATTGGCAAAAGAGGAATGAAAGTAGACTGAATGCGGTGGAAATGCGGTCACTAAGACGCTCGATAGAGTGAGGAATGAACAAATTACAAGTGAATGCAATGCTGGCTGTAGTGTGGTAGATAGAATAAAGAAAGGAGTGCTGAGATGGTTTGGTCATGTGGAACGTATGAACGAGGAAAAGATGGTTAAGAAAGTATATGTGGCGAGTGTTGAAGGCAACAGGAATAGAGGGCGTCCGCGAAAGACCTGGCACGATCAGGTGCTACAAGTATTTGAGGATGGCCCTGTTAAAAGCCGCAACATCCGTAGAACGTGTTGTGCAGCCAGTGTGTGCCAGGATAGAAGAGTGTGGCGTTCAATCCTCTCTGCCTACCCCTGCGGAGAAACCGCGTGATGGTTAGTTAGTAGTTAGTTACAATATTCGAAAAAAAGGAAACATATACCTATAATTTTTTTTATCATATAAAATTTAAATCTCCGATAGGCAAAAAAAATTCTTGGCATAATTTCGGAATAAAAACTTGTTTGCGATTCGGTCGCAACGTCCCGCGGTTGTCCTCTCCTCGGAACGCTGTGTTTATGTCCCCGAAACAAATCCGGCAGTCGGGAGAGCCGACGGAGGCCGAGTGTCCATTTCACATTCATTCCCCAAATATTCAACTCTCTTAATGCCGAACGCCGACACTTTTGTCGCCTCGAGTGGCGCCCAACCCAGTGGACATGAAAAATCATTTTTTATGAAAAACAAAAAAAAAATTGTCCGTATATATTCACAACGTTGGCGTTGGTTCGTAGTTACGTGACCACTAGACAAAAAACTAACGCATAAAAACCAAGTTTTTATTATACGCCCTTTTTCATTTACTAGTGGAAACCGGTTTGGCGCTTAACCTACGCGTTGGGCGACGCCACGAAAGGGAGTAATAAGAAATTTCCAAAAATCCAAAATTATACTGTAATCAGATTTGGTGTCTGCCAGATGCGTCGCAGTCTCTTCATACAACTGAGTAAGTTGTATGAAAAAACCATTAAAAATTTGAAAAATCCAAAATTATACTATAATTAATCATTCTTTTAACAAAAATTTGATAGATCTTCTTGATCGTCGCCACGAGTCTGCTTGCAAAGTTTCAGCTCGATTGGATCACGGGAAAAGGTTAAAAATCGATCCAAAGTTTTTTCGTCAGACAAGCAACCAGACGCCTCGAGTTCAAAGAAAGGGAGTAAAAAGGAGTAACACAGCCCTGAAAGTGTAAAATGTAGCAAGAAATTTACAAAAAAAAAATTTGAGTGGCCGCATTATGTCTATTTACATAGAACTCCTCCTCCGTGACTGACATGCAAATTTCCCCGTTGCAAGTTTGTTCGAGACAGGAAATAATATTACTGACTAACGTATTAAATGGTACTGACTACTTTCACTGAGTATTTTTATTAAAATGTATTTAAAACGCATGAGTATTGAAATTAAAAATTGTTGTTCAGAAGAATCTTATGTTTATATAACCGTGAGACAATAATTAAGCAATTGAAATATTATCTTAAAGTTATCAGCGGTTATATGCGATTAACTACATTTGTAACTAACCAACTATATTACCAAACGCATCATTATTAACTGTAATAGTATATAACTATTTAATTAACTGTAAAAAGCTTAAAATATAAAAGAAGAAAGACTCAATGTGAATAAAAAAACTTACAACTCCAGGAATAAAAAGAAATTTCTAAGCGAATGAATGATTTTTTTGATTTACTCTTTATCGAACTTTTTAATACACACACGTTGATTTAAATTTATCACAACTATAGTTTCGAGAAGAGCGGTTCTTCTCATCATCAAGTGTAATTTATAACTAACTAAATACACGAATTTCGTCATCTTATTTGAGTGGAGCAGCGAGTCGCGGAGCAATTGGAAGATTTTTTTGATTAAACGGGAAGATGTCAAGGTTCGGATATATTTTCTGTAATGTTGTCTATGAGTTTTATCTCTAAATTTAATATTTTTTGTATCTTTGTTTAAATGATTTTATTTTGAAATTTTGATTTTGACTGAATAAAAGCAATTTATAATATTTAAAACACAAATGTCCGTAGATACAGTTACAATACATAACTAAATAACTTTTGATTACTTTTGGATAATTTGTAGATTAGATTTTTTCGTGTTATTCTCGTACATATATATACTTTTCAAACTGCTTAAAAATAGATGGCGCGCAAAGTATATTTATTATTTTCAGTAAAAATTAGCTGTTCAGAGCTTACTTGAATGTGGGCTCTTGATATGTTTTTTTTAACTCTTCAGCCGGCCAGGAGACCCAATTACAACAAAAATACCCAAGATGTATTGCGACCTCGCCGGGAATCGAACCCGGAACCCTCAGTGTGAGAAGCAGTGTTATACCATATATTCAGTAACGGAGACGATAACGCGGTACACGTTCCTATTTCTATCACCTAGCGTTCTATCGAAGCACCTATCAGACAATGAAGTGGGAACAGAGCCAGCCGTAGATGTTGATGACATAATAATTTCAGACATTGTAGAACCATTTCCACGAGAGCATTTTACACGTAGATATCAAATTTTATATGACTACCGATGAGAAGCATCACGGTCAGCTAAATCGGAGGCACTCTGCAGATTGGTAGAACCACGGAGACCTGGAGCCACCAAGTTTGCGGAACGTGCTTTCAGCTTTGCAGGCCCAGCTATGTGGAATCAGCTGCCTCCAGTGTTGTGATCTACGGAAAACCAGGAACTCTTCAAGAAGAGCCTAAAAACTCATTTTTTTGGGATGTCGCACCTGTAAAGCGCCCTTGAAGCGTCTCTTACGCAAAAAAGGCGCCATATAAATTGACATAAACATAAACATAACATAACTTGAAAGACATATTTTTGGTAGTTTTGCATGATACCCAAAAGCCCACTGCTTTTTCCGCGACCAGCGAAACAATGGCCCGGACTGGGCCGTAAATAAAGAGCGTTTAACAATTCAGGCAGGGCGGACAAGGGCCGCTATGAATTATTCAGTCTGGTGACCGGGCCGGCTCTGCGAGGCGACCTCAGCCACCCTCTGCAAGCAGCAGGCATCGGGGAATTTTTTCATTTTTGATAACCATCTTTGAAATATTTTAAATGCATAAGGATCGGGATCTATTCATGGAATTTCTCCCTCACACGTAGTGATTTTTCACACTGAAACTGAAACAGTGACAGATCATGCACAATTTACACCAATATTTAAATAAATATTTCATTCAAAACAGTTTTAAGTGAACTTTAGAAAATCTGTAAATAATCAATAAATTTATTTTCAATGATATTAATTATCTTTCATGTGAATGACAAAATAGTTTGGCGAATTATATACTTATAAAGTGAGAAAAAATGGAAAGCAAAATATATAAAATATAATTTTATTAATAACTTTAAAATTGTTAACTCAGCGGATAAATGTATTTACTTCAGCTTTTTTTTTTACTAAAAATTTTTGTGTTTAACTTCGATGGGTTGGGCATTATTAGTACTTATTCACTTTGTAATTAATTTTTTGCAAATAAATTCACATCTAATTATAATCAGTAAAAGTGACGGTATTTTAACCTGATACATGATACAGAGTAGCTTGTTGGTCTTGTGGTTAGGACACTGGCCTCGTGATCCAAAGGTTGCGGGTTCGATCCTCACTCCAGACTAGCAAGTTAGTCCTATTTTCATAGTACAAGCGCTTAGCTTAGTTTGAAAATAGTAAGAATATTGATGTGACACGTATTCCGTGTTCACATCTCTATTTTTTTTTTAAAAAAAAAAAAAAAAAAAACATAATAATAGTTAATGCATCTGTTTGTCTCGATGATTGGTAACTGATTTTTTGCGATTCGACGGGCAATCATTGTTACTAGATAGCACTTATATCTCAGTAACCAATTATCTTAACAATTAGATACAAACCATACATAACAGTTCAATAAATAACAGTTTATGTGTAACCGGTTAAAATAATGCTTTGACCATCACTATTTAGTATTTTACGAAAAATTCACGCATTCCGCTAGAAAAAGGGGTCTAATATGAACTTGTATACGGGTCTAGTATGCCATCAAGTAAACAATTGTATTAATTTAAAAAATTATATATAATCTTAATGGTTTTTAGTATAAATCACTAGTAGGATATTTCAAACTGTCATACATTAGTGTACCAGACCATTATGCCTCCTGATGTTATTTTATAGTACTAAATCAAATTTGTCATATGCATGTGTTAAATGAAACGCATATTATAAACGAACCGTGTATTTCACTCCGGCAAATCTTGACGTTTCGCTGAAGTCTCTTATCCAGCATCATTAGGAGAGTCCTGTCACCGCGGTGGTGGAGGCCGAACTATGTCAGTTGTTAACCAAATCAACGTAATTGTAGGTTAACTACATTTAGCCTTAAATTTTTAACAGCTTAAATATAAAAAATTTCACCACTGAAAGGAGATGGAATAGTATGAAATAATATTAAGAAATATGTATTGCACAAATTTGCGGAGACCTTAAATTGCTGAAGTAAAAAACAAATATCTGCGTTCTTTCTGCCATGTAAATTTGATTTCTACTGTTCATTGGATTTATTATGAAAATTTGTCAATGAAAAAAATATGGCTATTCGTGATTCAAATGATTTTTGTTAATTTAACCCAATTTTTATAAATCGTTCCTTCGTTTTCATGATTATTTTGAAAAAAAAAATCGATTTTAAATACAAATGCCTGTTTCATTAATGGTCAAATCGAATATTATATTGATACAATTACTGATACGATTTGAAGTGATTAAAACAACTACACATTTTTTTCTAACAACATCCGATTTATATGTCGGTTATCTCTGAAAAAAAAACCATAACTTAACTCTAAATCCACAAATAATTAGATTTTTTTTCGGTATTGAATATTCTATTGACATACTTACACGTAAAACTCAGGCGCATATAAATAATATTTGATTTATGAAGACCATTTGAATACTGCTTTCCTCATTATTTCAAAACATACTATTTGAAGATTTCTGACTAATAAACTGGATGATTGATACCAAAAACTATTTAATATATATGCATTTAATAAAATACACATACACATAAAGGTACTATAAATTTTATCTAGATTTCAAATAAAATAACTTTTTATAAAAAAAATATTTTACTCTAGTAAATTATTCATACATCTTAATTTAAATTTTAAAGACTTCTTCACACTATTCGTATTATTGGAAGTAAATTGAATTTTTCCCGGAGTGTAAAAATTTTACTTCTCGAATTTACATAACGAGTACCGACTTGGATATTTCTGCAGGCATTCATCGAGAGACGACTCCTTAAGTGTCGAGTAAGTGCGGAACACTTAATCCTGGGGTTAAAAGCTTGAGTATTGGTTTAGCATTGTTATATGAAGGAGCGTTGATTTTTTCAAGATGTAAACTGTGACACTCCGAGCTAAAGCGGGTTTTGGATGTAAAAATAACTTAAAGAGAAGAGTAGAAAACTGATTGAAATCATGAAACTGAAATAATATATAGTATAAATATAGTTTAAAATATAATTTTACGTTACCAAAGGAATTTCCAAGTGCAAACCAATATATAAATACATAGATAAATGCATAGAAATGCAGTTTATATGTATACTTATTTAAAAAAAAATCAATTAGTCTATATACAGTATAAATTATCCGCAAGTAATGTTTCATTCATATAAATCCTTATTGTTTTGCTATAATACGATATTGAATAACTGAACAGAGTAACTTTTTGGTGTAGTGTAAAAAGTAAAAACAATTATTTAAAATATATAAGGTTGTTTTCAAAATTTGGCAACAAAAATTATTGAATTATATAAAAGTACTACTTAAGATATATCTAAATATTTTAAGAATTTTTAGCAACAATGGAATTACCAGCAAGTTTGTCCTATTTTCATAGCAAAAGCGTTCAGCTTGTGTATTTTGATAATAATATGAATAATGACGCAAAACGCGTTCCGCGTTAGCATCTATACAAAAATAATTATTGTGTTGTAGGACACAAAACTTGTATTGAGTTTTGTAGAGTTATTTTATTTGCAAAATATTATATAGATTCTAACTATTTACGTTCGAAAAGAAAAAAATTCTCTTAGTATATCACTTAGAAAAAAATTGTAATACATGTCATAAATCAATGCATTGTCTATTACTAAACATATTGTCTATAGCAGATATAAGAAAGAAGTCTTTAAATAAGGTAAGATATAAAATATAATTGGGATGACAGCTTCCAAAAATTTGATGTATAACGTTAAATTGTCTAATGTGATTTCTTAAGCCAGCCATGTGATAGGTCGTAAGTCCCATAAACACCCATAAGACTTCCGTATCTATTTTCCTGTGAAAGTAGCTTCGTCTCTGTGAGACGCCTGTAATATATATTGATTGATGACGATCCCTCTGGATACGAAAATCCAGAAATTTTGAAAATATCGTGAATATAAATATAATCCCTGAGCTACAAGCACACCCAACCTACAAAATAAACTTTCTAAGCTACGCTGGGAATTTTTAGTTTTTCACACAATTAAAACATAAAAGTCTTCCCAAAACTCATAGCAGAAAATACCTATTACTATAAGAGGAACGCCTGTTTAATTTTCTCATTCAACGAGACAAATCTCGATTCGCTCCAGATGAATCAACGTTTGTCTGGTAATAAATCAGGCGATTTCTTCCAGAATACGTGTTTTTATAGCCGCGCTTTTTACAGTCCGCCAGCCGTCAAAATTGGGGTTTTAACATTCCAAAATGACTTTTCCAAAAAGTTTTCGAGTGTTGAAATTTACGACCTTCGCGAACGTCGCATCATTTGGTATCAATACAATACGAGTATTGTCGTTGGTGTTTTTATTCGCGCATTCGGTACTATTGTATTGGCGGAAGAAACGCTGTCCTGACATTTGTCTGGCCTGTCTTTTGGGGGAGATCGACTCATATCGTGTCACCGGTCAATGTGTAAATTCGATTGACAAGTTTGTTAATTATATCTTGATCCAGCACAATGCAGTTGGTTCTGTAAGATATTAAAATTTTGTGATTATTTATGACAATACATGATTTGTCGAAGTTTATTTTTATTTAGATATTCAACTTATAATAGATACAACTTTGTTAGTTCAGCAGATGTATCCTTATACTTTAAATATTTAGAAAATATATTTTTTTTATGGTTCATAATTTAAAATATGTTATAATTATTAATAAAAAATGTAATATTTGTATACTGCAGGCTTATTTTAGGACAGTACAACTTCTCGCAGTCGATCCCTCGTGACTGGTGTAGATATGCTACCAGAATTATCTGAATTGTTTGAAGAATATTTTTTCTTCTGAATGAAGGCTTGAACTTTGTGGCGACATTATTATTAAATTAAAACACAAATTACTTTGTTTTCACCACTTTATTAGATTATACAATCTACATGTTTCGAGAACAATGTTCCCTTCTTCAGGATTGTCTGTGTTTGTGTGTTTGTGGATTGTATAATCTAATAAAGTGGTGAAAACAAAGTGATTTGTGTTTTATTTTAATCAGAATTTATCTTATTATCTTTTAACTGGACATTAGTTATACTTGGACATTACGAGTATATAGCCAAGATACTGTGATTACCAACAAATTTCACTATTTTTAAAATGGTAACAGGAATAATATAGTGCTACGTCAAAAAGATTAACTATTAATTATCTGATACGTTTTACTGGAATATTTGGCATTAATTAATACTATAAATCAGTAAATCTGTGTACTCAGATGATTAAAATATCGAAAAACGTATGAAAACATCGAAAAAATACTGTTATTATCGAATCTCGGTGAACCATAACAGAAATTTAGTAAATATGGACTCATATTTGCTAAAAATATTTTGAAATATCAAAGAAAGGACGAAAATAGTCATAAAAAGTGATGGTTTATAATAATTAAGAAATTTATAAATGGTCGCTTTAGACACGAATACATAAAATGGAGTAATTTGGAGTAAGTCGTACAAGTATAAATGTTAGTCGAAAATAATATGAAATTAAGCACTTACGCAGTCTTGCAGTCTTCCACCACAATAAAATAAGCTTCTACTCTGGACAACTGTTGATTTATGGGCCCGCGCTCGGAAGTCGTAAATTCACGCACAGACATGGAAATAAATGTTTTACCTTCAAAAGCAATTAGCCTACATATGTCTATCTTAGTAACGAAATTTGATTTATTTGAAAATTATAACTATATATATTAATAATTATAATGCTTTGTACGAATTGATCACGAAAATAATTTTTTTCTCGATTATTTGGTGTTACACCTTTTAGAGTTTAATATATTTACTAACGATTCTCCATTCTCCATCTCCATCTAATCACCTTCTAAGCAAATAATCACTATAGCTTAAATACTTTATCGGTGTGAGCTAATTCTAACAAGTGGAACTTGCAGTCGCTTGAGTAGGAATCGTGTGAAATACAGCCTTTTTGAGGGCTATGTTAGAGACTCCGCGAGGTATTACGGAGGTAATCTCTAAAAAGGGAAGATTATATCCGTGACACGTGAGAAAGATGCTGGTTGCTGAAAGAGCGCTAAAATTTCCTGAAAAATCATTTCACAATCTTTAAAAAAAAGGAATTGACCACCTGAAGGTGAAGAATTAGTGAGCGGAGCAGGATTATTATGAAATACAGTTGACTATATGAATCTCGTTCTTTTCAAGGTATAAAAGCAATAATCTTCAGATAATCTCTACGTCGGCGTCAACTACTTGAACGTACAAATGCTGCTTATGTTTTGTAAAGAAATAAAATTATAAAAGAAATAAAGAAATATTAAAGAAATAAAAATGGTTATACTATAATTATTATTATGTTATACAATTGATCCCTATAGAGGTAATTAGGAATCACTTGTAAATATTTATCATTGGTAAAGTTATTGATTATTATATAAAGAAAAATTTTTGAGATTTAATGAAGCACACATTTTATTAAAGTAATTATAGTAGTCCTACTGAGACGAAACTATTTATATGGGAAACATGTACGAAAGGAGTATAAAAAATTATAGGGTGACTTATGAAGTATATTAGCTGATCTGAGTGAACACTTTACACAATGCAAGGAACATTTTATTAGTTATCTATGGTATTTTTATAAAAATATCCTATTCAAATATTTGAAACAAGACAGATAAATTTATTTATTTATTTTATTTATTTATTAACGCCTTACAGGGCTTTTACAGACAGATAGGTAAAGTGTACATTAATAGAATATATATATAATATTAAGTAAAAAGCAATATAACAACATAAAGTGGAAAGAAAATAAATACTTAAAACACAGATACAAATATATAATGATAAATTTAATACAAAGTAAAAAGCAAGTATATAACAAGCATAAGCCTAAGGAAAACACAATATAATAGAAATTCAAAAACAAAATAAAGTAATAATATAAAGAGTGAAAAGCAGTAGCACAAGCTTTGAGAGTCATTATATAATAAAAAATTTACATAATAGTTATCTCACTCAAATATATATACAACGTTCAAAAATTTGATAATGTGTGGATGTTCTTACGGTGGAATTGGTGAACCTTGGATGGTGTAAAGTGATAACTAAATTAAATGATTAGATCGAATGCAACATGTCTAAGTGAAATCATATATTAGCCCACACAACATTATGTGTGGAACTAAATAATTAAGATAAATTAATAAACTAATAATAACAAGCCTGCTAATACAGCTCATAATCACCCTGTAAAGACTTCCATACATGTTTTCTATATAAAGAGCTTCGTCTATCTAAGACTTCCATAATTAAAGAGTTAAGGTTGTTATAACGGTCATTAGACATATTTAACTGTAATTTCGGATATTTTATACGAACCTTATATATTTCCGAGAAGTGAATCTCGACGTTTCGTTGAATACTTATTCAACGTCATCAGGAGGACGACCTTTACCTGCGGAGGTGGGAGGTCGGACTGATTAGATGCTGCTTTCTAGGGCGTATTGTATGCACTTTGTTGTGGAGTGTTCTCTTCTTCTACAATAGAGGCCGCCAGTGTACAATATGTGTTAGTTACGTCGGCGGATTTTACTGCGACTTTTCTCAAGGATTGAATCAATGTCGTTAGAACACGGCGCCAAATACTTGATAGTTTGTAACTGTCATGACAGTTACAAACTAAAAATATACCAAAATATTTACAGTTAAACTTCCATAATTTATCTTAATTAATGATAATCCCTCTGTGGGCAAAATGCTGTATGTTTTCTTAGAACATACAATATAAAATATTGCTAAAGTACATTTGCTTCTCAGGACGTGTTCCAGCCGCCCCGCTCTACCCTCTCGCGTCAGGCCCGGCGGTATTCATCCGTCAATCGCCGATAAATATCGTGAATATCTGTCGCCTTAGTGCCGGGAATAAAGGATTGCCATCAGAAGGTTTTATCGATCCGCCAGCCGCCGGATCCTGGGCGGCCTCTTTGTTGCTTGATCGAGGTCGCGTCACCCAGAAACAAGCCAATCTGGTCAACTTTAAGTGAATTTCGGGCTTTTTAGGCACCGCCGCGAAAATCATGCGGGGTGGCGAAAGATTATACACTTTATGTCACACTGTTTCACAGCACGATTTGCATATTTTAATCGCACATTCTAATCGACACAGAATTGAAAAATTAATGACAATATTTTTTTTATGTCTTCTGGTATGAGTTTTTAGGATATTCTGCCACGTTTCTACGACCTTTCTGGTCGATAGTTCGGATAACCATGCAGGATCCATCATCACGTCTAACATACTAAAAAAATATTGGGAATATAAATGTTCTACAAAAGGAATAAAAAATTTCAGGCGTATTCTAGTACAGTTAAAAAATTCACATCAAACAGAATATTGCTTCATTCTCTAGTCAGAAAATGTAGAAGTCGAAGAGGAAAATTTTAAGTAAATTTCAAAACACAATATCTTGTGTTGAGATTTACTTAAAATTTTTCTATTAAACTTAACTTGTTACTTCATATCTTAATTTAATAAAATCTGAAAACATTTCAAATAAGCGACACAAAATTGTATAAAATTTTATTTAATTCATTTAATCTTATATAATTTTTTTATTAGGTAAATACAACTAACATACATACACGATGTTGTTTACACTGTAAAAACATATGTTTTATACAGAACTATCTATAGCTGTACTTTTATATTTTTTTATTTGTATTCTTTCTTTCTTTTGTGTACTCAAATGTATTTACGATATATTACATTTGCTCTTCTTTTTCTTCACATATCTTTCCCCTTTTACAAGGTATATCTGTCCTTTCCTTCCCATTCCTGATTCTCCTTTTTCCTTTAATTCCTTGCTTCTCATGATTTGTTCTTAACTTAAATCATTCATTTTTTTGTATATTGTTAAGTTATTGTTGCTACATTTTTATACATAACGTGTAATTCTGTGGAAATATGTAAGGTGTTCTCTCTACTATTTAATTTTCATGAGTAACCTGATTTTCATTTGTACTGTTAGTGTCCTGTAAATAAATAATTAAAAAATAATAACATAATAAATAATAAGTATCTGTAACGGAAAATATATTTGCATAAATTGCACTATATATTACAATCATGTATCAGAAATGTATCAAATGAACGACGTTTACGATACCAATGCTAAAATCATCTACTTTATTTTCATAGATTCGTATTATATTTTGAGTACAAAACCTGATTTGATCTTTAACATACTACATATTTAAATAAATATATTATCTTTTTGTCACAGCGTCAATTTAGAATAAACATTATTTAATAACTTAGAACAGGATGTGAAAAAAAATCAATATCTTTCAAACTACTAAAGAGATCTTGTTCGATCCTACAAGATGATGTGCATGTATGTAGATGACATGTACTGGCGTCGTTTGTCTCGGGTCCCAAACGACCCCCATCGGTACATATCTACCTACATAATATTTTCGCTATCAAACGAGAAAAGTATATTTATATTTGAGTGCTCTCGATAAAATATTTTATGGAAGGATCTCGATCAGATATTTGGATATTTCTCGATTGTTATCCTAAAGGGATCTTCATAATGGAACGTGAAAAGAAACGATTCGTGACATTTTGTATTTTTTCGTATATCATGTTATTTGGTTTGATTTCAGCCTTATTCGTATGGAAGCGCAATATAATTTTAATGTTTCCGAGCGAGGAATAAAATAGGCACATGTTTAAAATATTATCTTCATTTACGATACAGGGAAACAAAAGGATTCAGTTTTATGTAAACAAAGGATACACATAATCAAACATAGTTTTAAAATGTTCAGATATTTTCATTATATTAAACTTTCCAGTAGTGGTGGTTAGTGAGATGAGAAATATTATTTATTTATTCATTTATCTTCATCTTGATACGTAGAAAATGGAGCCGCTCATCTCACTAGAAAGAACCTGTACCGAGACGAACAGCTGACAATATAGTGAGAACAAAATATTAAATATATAAAACATTATACTACATAACTATAAGATTAATCAATTAATTGAGGATATAAATAAGAATGTGGATAGTGAAAAGAGTAGATAGTGAAAGTGAAAGTAAAATAAGATATGAAAAGAATCATATGTATGGAAAGTAACAACATGTAAATATTATTGATTACCAAAGTAATAGCACAGTTAAAAAGTATATATATATATAAAAATTAAATGAATTTTTGCTTATATTAAATAGTCATAAAAAAATACAGTTTATTGAGCAATAAATTATGACCTGTTTTTGACAGTTGGGAATTTGTGCAAATGCAAAAAATTAAACATATATTGAATGGAGTAAATTTAATACCAATTAAAAATATATCATATTTATGAGATATACTAGTCACTTACTATAGTTATGATATTTTATGAGGGAGGGTCGTCATTATGAAAATTTTGATTGACAGGTATTGCGTTTAAATCCACGCATTCACTTTTTTTTCTTCCATACTTAAATTTTATAAATTTATATAACACTGCGCTATCATCAGTTGACAAAAATGTGTTAAAAAGGTTAACATTCAACATGCGTTGCACTCTTTCAACTAATCTTATCAGAGTTTATGTAAGGCCGTTTGCACGTGGTTTATTTATAAGTTAATTTTATGCACCTGAAGATACTGCAGAAATGACCCTCTTAAACCTTGGTTCATTATCTATCATGTTCGTCTCAGAATTTTTGCAAATAAAACTCAATGTCTGTCTGTCTGTCTGTTCTGTATACAAATCTACACCGTTTGTCCGATTCAATTCAATTTTTGCAAACTTATGCTTTAGGGTCCGGCGGGTAACATAGGTGACACTTCCCTCTCCCCTCTTTATTCATTCCCCACCTGACATATTTTCCTTGCAAATCTGTACCATTCGACCGATCTGACTCAAATTTTGAATACATATTTTTTAGAATCCGGCGGGTAACACAGATGACATTTCCTTCCTCTTTTGCCTCATCTCCTCCCTGATATATTTTCTGTACAAATTAAACCGTTCGACCGATCGGATCCAAATTTCGCTTATTGCTAAAGATCATTGTTTTTGTTCTCATCAAAACTATTTTTTACTACATACTTAACCTGGGTACGAACAGTTAGTTTATTCTAATATTTTCTTGGGACATCAGAATTAGGAAATAATATTTTTTGCTACTTACAAAGAGAAGATATATAAATAGTACATATAGTGATAATTTTAACCTGATCACACAATAAAAATTGCTTGGATGTAGTGACTACTAGGCAGGGGCATGCAGTTAGAACAAGAACCATGAATTTTATTTAAATATATTTATATTTGGAAAAAAATCAAAATTAAATATTTATCTGACAAAATATGAAAAAAGTTTTTAAATCTGCATAAAATGTTAATTATTCTGATTGGAATATTACGAGATATATCTCTTATTTCGGTTTCTTCATTCAAAATTCATTCTCTTGTTCTCACTGCACGCACCCTCTACCAAGATCTTTGTCTGAATTTCCGTTCGTTCAATCAGCAAAATTAAGTTAACCATATTACATTAGAAAGCCTATAGTTATATTATTGATGAATTTGGCGTTAAAATTGTACTTAATGATATAAATTTACTTTTTTTAATTTTTTTTATTAAATTTCTTTTTTTTTTTTCATCTCAGACCCACAAAACATCACATTGATATTTGTCTGTAGGTGCATCAATGTATATATATAAATAAATTGTATTTACCAGAAATACATTCATATTAATTAATTACAATAGATCTTATAAACTCAAATACAAATCGACAATACAATACAACAATACAAGAAAAAATACAAATATTACCAAAATCAAAATAAGTCTCTTTTATTTAATAACATATTCATTAATTCTGTATTTTGCCCTTAACTTAACCACATTATATAAATTTACCATGATATAAATTTACTTAACAATATTACCTTCATTAACTCTTCTCATCTTCTCTCAATATTCCCTTTTCAACCACAACCATCCTTACACTAGTAACTTTGGTTCATTTTTACCTTACCTATACACCTACTACCTATCCATTGTTTATTTAGTCAGTTTGATACTTCACGACAGATTCTGACTTTCTCGAAACTAGTAGAGAAAAAAATAAAATAATTTAAAAACTCAAGTACAGATTATATAGTAAATATAATTAAATATTTTTAATAAGCCTGTAGCTAGAATTTTTTGTTTGTCCAATTTTTTCAAGAATAATGTTGGATTTTATCTCCAGGGGGAACATCATGAATCAAGTTATTTGTATTATAGATATCTCATGGAAACAAAGCTATATTTTTTTTAATATGGGAAAGTAGGTATGGGTGGAAATGGTGAACGTTACATTGTATAAAGTGATCACTTAAGCCAGGACACCGAAAAGACTTATATCTCTCTGAGACTCTATGAGACATCTATAATATATCTTGAAGCCTGAAGCTCGTTTAATAGCTGAACGATATTTTGATTCCATCGTATATAGACAGTACATCAATTAACTTGTTTAACCAAAATAATTTAAAGATAATTAGTATGCCCATGTCTAAACGAAGATGTAGTGGTATCGAATCGGCAGACGTAAAGTGACTCCAAGGATTTTAATTTATTAAAATTAATAATTATGTCAAAATGTCTATTTCTTAAGTATACTACTTTATGTTATTATGAAATGAATTGATTAGTTGTAAATGATGTTAGTTTACGTTCTGATCCTGTTCAAATACATAATATATCATCAACATACCTTCTCCATAACAAAATATTTTTTAACAAAGCTGAATCACAATTAAAAATAATTTTCTCTAAGTTATCTACAATAATTGCGAGTAATCAAGAACATCAGTAATAATATTTAAAAATAATTTTTCAAATAATTTAGAAAAACAAAACAGAAAAGACATTTCATTCTGATATTTTGACAGTTATACAACATCCTGATGATGGAAAGATATTTCCGAAACATGTTGGTATAATACAATCAATATTTTTTAATAATTATGTCAACCACAAGGTTAACGCTATAAACATCAACAATATAAAATGTTTTCCTTGTATTGCAAGAGATTGTTTGTTAAAAAATAATGTTAAATGTTGAACCCGGGCTAACGGCTAGAGGTTAACATGCGATGTGTCACCCGAGTGTCTACGACGAGTGGTGGGCGGTTCGTATCCTCACGTTTCTCGCCCACTCGCGGATAACATCTTCATGGCACAGCTGACAAGCTATGATTATTGCAGCCTTGGGTCCGCCCCCACCCATTGAATCAACGTCCTCTTGCTCCTTCGAGTACTCGCCGAGGTCCTTCCCTCCAGATTCAAACGAAGGGCCGCGATGTCATTGTAAACGTGCTTTAATGTAGTCGTTATGGGTGCACTCCAAACCTTAAACACGTTCAGATGACGTGGGGTATGATAAAAATTAATATCGACCTCACTTTTACTTCACTAAAACCTTTCATGTTCATTCTATCACGATTACACTCATTAGGGAATGAGCATGCAGAGGCGGCTGACATTTTTGCTGATAGTATAACTGTTTATAGGACAAAGCTGATACGATTGTTTACATCCCAACAAAATGAAAATGGCCAATAAATCTTTCTATTTTACCTTTAACTATTATTATTTCTACCTTTAACTTTATTATTATTTTATCTTATGTTTTTATGTTTTTCTGTATTATTATTATTATTATTATTAACTTTTAACTATTATTATTGTAACTATTAACTGTATTTTAATTTTAACTGTCTTATGTTATTTAAAAAAAAAAATTCTGTATATTGTAAAAGCCCATAAGGGCGTTAAATAAATAAATAAAAATAAATAAAAATAAAAATAAATTAATTAAAGATTGTTAAACAAAATGTGGTTAATTTTTCCCAAGCAAAACCTGCATATTATTTTATTTATTTGTTCGTCATTATCCACGCATAACAGGCATGCACCGCCTTGGGAGTAAGTTCGAGACTCGTTGACATTCTTCGTCGCAGGAACATATCCGAAATAAAGAATTATCTAGACTTGGAATACGCTAGTAGAATTGAGTGTAGTGAATTGATAATATTTGCTTTCTCCATCAATTAATACCGTTTGGAAATTGTTTTTTACTTTATTTTATTTTGTTTTTATTTTTGTCAAAGGTGTTTTTAATTAGGTATTATAGTTAACGTATTTACTAAAAAAATATTGATTATATTATTTGTATAAATATACTAATAAAAAAATTTCAGTCTACAATGTTGCTGAATCAATTGAAAAAATACTTTTTTAACTATCATTGTTTACATATATATTCTTTTGAAGATTTTTTTACGCTTGTTCATTCCTATTTTAATTAAATAGGTACGTTTTATAGTTGTTTTGTCTTTGGTTTATTATTATGAAACGTGTTTTTATCAGTTTTGTTTATTAAAAAAAATGTTTTATTATTAAAAAATGTCAGGTACGTATAAAATTATTGCACCTTATATATTAATATTACCATAAGAGTGTTGAAAATAATAATTAAAAACTAAATTTTTAGTTGTCAAAGTGACTCAAAAAACAGCTGTAATATTTATAAATCGATAACAACTCCTGATTTTCAATGTTGCTCTTTTATTTTTTTAAATGAGTAGGTAAAGAAAAAAACATTAAATTTGCAAATTTAATAAAAAAAATTGATGAAAACCATCCGCAGAGAGAAATAGATACATTTGAAATTAAATAGATAAAAGAATGAAAAGATTTAAATTGGCTCATCGTAAAATGAATACCGAAGCTAACACAGTGATTTTCATTTACAAAATTTTAAATGATAGAATATCAAAATATTTCAAATATAAAATAAAATATATGTAATACAATTCATGAATAAAATACAAGAAATGCAAATTAAATGAGAATTCTAAATAAAAAGAAAAGATATACACAAAACTTTTATAAAAAAAAGGACTATAGAAATACAGATCACTTTTAACAAGAGAAATATCAATATGTTCAAGAAAGAATGCAGACGTCATATCACGTAATAAAATAGAAATATTATATAAAAGTGAATATACGCGAAGTTAACATAAGTTGGTTTTAATTGTATCATTACACGTTTATAAATATTGACATAATATAAATATTTTTTTGACTAATAATTTTAACTATAGTGACACCACTCGCACAAAAATTCACGTGAACATCTTCCATTACATTTCAATCACATGATTACATATTTTACGCTGGAATTCGTGATTCTATATTGTTCATCAGATTTTAACAGTAAAGACAGTAAAAACCATCAGACGCTTGAAGTAAAAAACAGTAAAAGTTAAAAAAAATGTTTATAATGCCATCTTGAATCTGTAAAATTAAAAAAAAAGGTTAATGGCCAATTATTATTTTGATAGAAACAGAATATTTGCTTGTAAATACTGGTAAAAAGGAATTTAACAAAAATTGGAAGTAATATTTCCTGGCGTATCCTAGTGTAATGCAAGTATTCGGATGAATTTCATTACACAATAAAGTATATTGCTCTCAAAATTCCGTAAAAAATCAATGTAGATTTTCTCATTAGCGACATCTGTGGGGATTTAGGGGAATGAAAATGGCTTTGTACAGGCCGCATGGAAAGGGGCTTACAACTCATATGTGAAAGCTTTCCACGCAATTTGAACATATATACAACTTCCTAAAAATGAATAAGCATGGTATATTCTATCATGGGTGGAAATGGCGAATGTTACAATTGTGTAAAGTGATCACTTAAGCCAACCATAAAAGATAGGTCATAAGTCTTATGTACACCCAAATGACTTCTATACCTACTTCCCCATAATAAATACAGTTTCGTCTCTGTGAGATATCTATAATATACATTAATTGATAGAAACAATTTCTCTTAAAACACGATCCCTCCAAGGCCGATCTAGTTAGCTGACGAAGCATTGAAAATATTCCGGAACCTCTGCGTAAGTGCAAAAGAGTGATAAAATTTCACAATTCCTTTCTATTGTTTCGATATGTCATTTCGAGACCTGCAATAATGTTAATGATAACTTGAAAACGCAGAACCTTTTATTACGGACCATGGCCAATCAAAAGGTAATAAAGTAGAAGTAGCAGTCATTTAATATTTTATATAAACGTATTCTGTATTATTATTACAATGTAAATGCCCCTTTTATTTAATACATTAAGTACGGATATTGCACACAAATTCCATGTGGAAAATTATTATAAATCAGCCGAGTCCTGCCAAAAATATGACAAATATCAATTTACAAGACCATTGTCGATGATGGTACCGTTTGAATTCAAATAACTCGAAGGACGTGGCATCATAAAGGCAGTATCCGCGTGGTCTTTTTGATTATTTCAAGAGTACTCTTGAAGGGGCGTTTACGCAATAAATTTGCTTATACCTCCCGACCCATTAAAATGTACAAGTCCATACAGCGATAATGACTTAATGCCATTGTTGAGACAAAGGATAAGACCGAAACAATGTTTCCTCCAAGATTATAAGCTTAATAATAATAATAATGTAATTACCACATTAATTTAATTATCCGTACGTAATAACATATTTATTATAAAGAAAAGTAAAATTTTGTTAATGTTATACCTATTTTGGAAGACGTTAGGTACATTTTGTGAGATGTGCTGAATGCTAATAATAATACAACGGCATCACGCAACGCAGGGTCAGCCATCCATGGCCGCAAACTCTCGAATATTACGCACAATGCAGAGTCAGGAATGCAGTCTCTCAGGAATTTATCTATAAAAGGCATCACAGTCGCGGAATCGGTCAATTCATTTCATAACGACAAGTGAGCGACATATCAGTGTTAGAACCAGTGAGACCAGTGGTTCGTAACGGTAAGATTACAAAAAGTGATAGTCCCAACAGAGCGAGCACAATGCGATCAGCAATGATACCAGCGAAAGTGAATAAAGGGATACCGGGGCGAGAAGTTTCTACGAACGAACATTGAACGGAGTTTGCTAGAACGAGATCAAAGTAATATGAAAAGCGTTAATTAGTGCGAATTAAGGTACAGTACTGTTATAAGTGTGTGAAATATTCTGGAGACATTTAGTGATAGTAAAATTAAGAACGGCGGCCCTCGTAGCCCATTAGGCATGACACTGGCTTCCCACACCGAGGGTTCCGGATTAGATTACCGGTGAGGTCACAATTAATCTATGTGTATTACCTATCCTTCTGCTAGCGCTAACAGGGGCGTACTGGACTGTGTCCGGAGCGGCCCTGCCGGTGCTGGCAGGGGTGCTCCCTGCCGATATCTTAATTAGGGAGGCAAGTGCCCATCGTAGGTTGAGGAAGGGCCTAGACGTGTGTCATTTGGGACACACCTTCAGGCCCTCAGATGCCGAATATAGGGTATTGTGCTCAAGTATAAGAGAATTGAGCTTAACGAAGTGGCAAGAGAGATGGGAAACTGCTACCACCGGGAGATGGACATACTCTTTTCTCCCGGTGGTGGGTGTCAGGGAGAAAGGTCAGGGAGGTCCCCCGATGTTTGACCATTTCTCGTTGCAGATTCAATAATACAGGGGAATTCAGAAGCAAGCTCCACGATCTAGGGCTTGCTCTGGATGCGTGGTGTACCTGCAGCCGGTGAGGCAGACGCCGGGTGAGGCAGACGCATTCTCTGGAGCTGTGTTTTGTTGAAGGATGCGAGAGAGGAAATGATAGAAGATTTGGAAGTTGCAGATAAGAGACAAATTCCTACTCTAAGAGTTGAGGCTTCTTGGTCGTTATTAGTTGTAGTAACAACATTAAATACGCCTTTTACAGTTTACTATTGTATGAGTTTCTCTTAATTATTTCTGTACTGCACCTTTGCACTAAAAATATCCACTGCTTTTAATTACCGGCAAAGAAGAATTATTTATTTGATTGGTTGGTTTGGGCGATAGTTAATCTTAACTAATAGCCACGCAGCGGCCAGTATAACCGAGAGCCAATTTCAGACACAAATGGCCGCGTGGCGGACACTAATAGCCGCCCACGGGGCCTAGTAGCAAGCAATTAGCGATAACCGATTTCGTATTGCTTATTCTATTTATTGCTTATTCTATTTATAACCCAAGTATTAACTATCTATGTCAATGCAATCAATGCTATAATATCGATAATATCTCATCTCTGTGCTTATTCTTATGAGTGATTACGATTATATTTATCTCGTGTACACTTCCTTCCGTTTATCTCATATGACCATGATTACATTATATTTATTTTAATTTTATTTATTAATTAACTCCCCTGTAGGGCTTTTACAACAGATAGGTAAAGTGTACATTAACAGAATATACAGTTTTAAGAAAAAATAACATGTAAACATAATAATGACATAAAGTGGAAAGAAAATACTTAAAATACATATACAAATATATAAAGATAAATATAATATAAAGTAAACAGCAAGTATCTTAAAAGCAGAAGCATAATAAAAACACAATATAATAGAAAAATAAAAACAAAAAAAAAATAATAATGTAGAGTGAAAAGATATAGCACAAGCTTTGAAAGTCATAATATAATAAAAAATATACATACAAATACAAATCAATTATTTAAGTCCGATTTGATAAATACTAGTAATCTTTCATTACATCTTTTAATATATGTTTGAATAATATACAGTTATTGGCAAAGACTTTATAGGACTCTTATAAGCATTACATCTTTATCTCAACAATTGTTCACAAATCCTTGTAAGATAAAGCAAGCAAGTCAATAACCAAATTAATTAATCAATTAGAAAGACATACAGAAAAATCTAATTCACGAAAAAATATTAGGTTACTACTGGGATTCGAACCCAGGTCACCTCCTTTCCGGGGCCGGTGCTCTGACCACTAAGCTATAGCAACCCTCTATGTTTCCGTGAATATATCGACCTTATATGTAGTTCTTATTTTTATTAATTCATTAATGACCTGGGTTCGAATCCCAGTAGTAACCTAATATTTTTTCGTGAATTAGATTTTTCTGTACGTCTTTCTAATTGATTAATTAATTTGGTTATTAAATATTTCACAGAACTTTGTTCTGAAAAATTACAACTTCACAAATATGAATGTGTTCTTGAGTGTATATAAGCAAGTCAACTTCAAAAAACAAAAGAAAATCCTTCGCAGTGCAGTCAGATATCATAACAACATTACTAGCAGGTCCAGGTCGCATGACGTAGTACGTATATGGGCACATTATAATGGGCGCACCTGTACCATAAATACATCGCGCATACCTCGATCACTGTCCGTACTGAGCGGCCCCGCCCTCCCCCAGACCTCGAGTTATTATATCACCCATACGCAAGGGTCTCGGTGCTCACCGCCTTCAAATCGCATTTTTCTGACAAAGGCGATTCGCGCCGTGAATAAATTACTCCAGAGCTGATATGCCTTTTGTTCAATCGCCGTCCGCGCACCTCCCCCTGATTGATTCATCAAAAATGCATCGAGCGTTCTGGGAATGGTTTTCAAGAAATTTCTCTATTGGAAAAATGTGTTGAATATTATATCCGCGCACTCCGATCCCTCCAATCATTTCTGTACTTGACAGCATTTACGTCAGGTTCGTAAATGAGATGATGATTGGTCTTTACAGGATTATGCTATATGCATATCTATGCATACTTGTTTTCATTATATTTGTAATTTCGTAACTGGTCAATATTATTACGAGTTCATTCCTGGACAATACATTATAGAAATGCCGTGGACAAATCCACAATAATAAGTGGCAATTCTTAGATCAGTCGTTTTCAGAATATTTTGAGTATGTCCAAATATTTTCGAGGACACAGTACTGGATTTTATCTCCAGGGGGACTTCATTAATCAAGATATATTAAAGATCACTCAAAGAGATGTTAATAATTCGGAAGAATCTCATATACACAAGGATAAAGGATATTGCTTTAAACTGCAATCAAAAATAAAGATACCTCATTATCGATAGTGACATCTATATTGGATTATGGGAATGAAAAAGCATTGTACTGCTTAATTAGGTGGCGGTATTAAAAATACAACTCGCATGCGAAACATGTTGTGTGAGTTAAACATATAAACAACTTCCAAAAATTTGATAGGTGTGGTAGACTATCATGGGTGGAATGGTGAACATTACATTGTATTAAACCAGCCGTACGATAGGTTGTAAGCCCTATGAACACCCAAAAAAAAACTTCCATACATACTTACCAATATGAAAATAAAGTTTCGTCTCTTTGAGACATTTAACATAAATTTTGATCGGTCTTTTTCTCTCATTGAGAGAAAAATAAATAAAAATAACTCAAAAAGACTACAATATAATTTTTTATTTTCCACTAAAAGTGTAATTTCTACAAGATGTTGATATATTGGACATATACATTATACAAGTATTACCACCACTTAACTAGGAAGCCGGATGATATATGTACATATGTGCCTACCAATGTGATTTATAAAATATACATTATAAGACATTCTAATCTAATAATTGATTAATGCTCAAAGTGAGAACAAGACAGTGTGTCTAAAAAATTGCTTACCAGCTTATTCTGTCTTTCAATAGATACGTACATACGTATATATACTTTAATACTGAGAGAGATTCAACATCTCTCCCTTTCCATATCAAAAAATACTTTATCAAAAACTTGTTAAACAAGTCTTACATATAATTCTTAAAGTATTTATTATAAGTAATTATTATTTTCATTTGTCTATTACATATCTTGAAAATCACCGAACTAATATAATGCTCCATACATATCTATATATCAGCTAAGTGAATGTAGGTCTAATTGAACATAATAAAGGTAAATACACGTCATGATACGAGCGCGTTGTCTGTATGTCTGTATGTCTGTATGTCTCGTAAGTCCGTAACTTCCTGGAATTAATGAAAAATGAATTACACGGCTGGAGAGAGATTAGAACCTCAAACGTGGACTAGACGACACAGCCACTGTCGCTTCCCGTAGCCCGTCAAAAATATACTATATAATATACTACACATTGTAAAAGCAGGACTTAGCTAAGATGTTAACCATTAATTTACGCCTCTCATGTGATTTCTCACGGGTGTACGACCAGTAGATAATTGATAATAATAGTTTATTCGTTAGCTTCTACTATTTTTGACTGCGTGTTACATAATATACTCGTAATGTAAAATTTATCATTATAAAGTTGGACTGCTACTGTGAAAAGTTGATGATTCAATTAGTCTGCAATATTAGTTTTTACAATTATAAAAAACATCATGGTAGGTAATGTAAAATTATAATCATTAAAAAGTAATTTGACAATGTTGGTCTCAGTCATTACTGACTATATGGACCAACGGATAACAAATGCAGAATAGAGACAGCCCGTGCATCTTTTAATAAGATGAAAAGTCTACTCTGTAATGACGACTTAAACTTGAAGTTCAGATAGAGGTTGATCAAATGCTATGAATGGTCAGTTCTACTTTACGGTGTTGAAGCATGGACGCTGAAGGTGACTACTCTAAATCGCCTAGAGGCGTTCGAAATGTGGATACATCGTAAAATGTTAAGGATATCTTGGACTAACATGACTAGTAATATTGAAGTTTTACGTAGAACAAATAAAAACAGACAGTTAGTTAACACAGTAAAGCTCCGTAAAATTTCATACTTTGGTCACATAATGAGAGGTGAAAAGTACTCCATCCTTCAGCTCGTCATGAAGGGGAAGATTGAGGGTCGCAGAGGGGTCGGAAGGAGGCGGCACTCTTGGCTTCAAAACGTCCGAGAATGGGCCGAGATAAGAAGCGTGGAAGAGCTGTTCCGCACTGCCCTGGACAGGGAAACTTTCTCCCAGATGATCGCCGACGTCGGGGGGACCCGACAGGGCACACGAAGAAGTGTCTCAGTTCGAACGTGGTAAAAACGTTGATGCTACACGTACTCCGTGTACACGTATCTATTTGTTTAAAACTTTATATTTTCACACTTCAACAGCGTGATGTAAATAAAATAGTAAAAATTTCATTAAAACGTATGCTACATCCTATTTTTCAAACAATTTATAGAATTCAAAGACAAGTTATCTATACGCGTTGATTTATTCAAAGCTTGAATATCATAATGATCGTAATGACGGCTAAAGCGCTCTAGTTCTTCGTTCCGTCCTGACTTGTGATGGCGGCGCGGCGTATAATAAAAAGTGTTTCAGTAGGAAAGCCTGCGAGCGTGTAGATTAAAACGAGCCCCCGGGCCCGGACCCCAACCCCTTGAAGCCCGCCATTATTCTCCAGGGTTAGGCGATGCGCGCACTGAACACTTTTTCATTGCGTGTCAAATATTGACACGTAGAGAAACAATGGATTTAATCGCAGTAGATTTATTTATATTGTCACGAAACATAAAGAAATACGGATTTGGATCGAAGATTTTACAGCACTCTGGATGTTTTACAATAAACAAGAAATTACTTGAAAGAATTAGAAGAATGCCCGAACGTTCGCTAAATGGTATTCCATATTTAAAGGCAAAATAGCCGCTTTATGAACGCACTTCGGCGATTCCATAGAAAAAAGCAAAACAAGAGGCAGACAATTGATTGCACGTATTGCTTTGCGATAAATTAAGACAGTATCTACAGAGCATTTAACAGAGAATAAGTGCGATCAAGAACAGCGAAAATTCTTGAAAGATGAGTATAAAGTGTTTGACAGACTACACGATTGGATTCATCACGAGTGTGAGATTCAATCGTGTTCAGTGATTTTGGTGATTAAATCAAAAGTTAATTAATTTTAAGTGTTTAATTTTTCTCCGATCGTCGCGATCCAATATTTAAAAGTCTTGCGCAATATTCAAGGTACAATACCGTATAACCTTAATGGAAAATGAGGAAAATTAAAAAAGATGGAACCTCCCAAGATGTCCAGAGAAAAGAGAAAACCGTATGTTTGCAGTGGGCGGAATCCAACGATAGAAGATGAATCCTGTAACTCTCACAAGGTCCTCATACATATATCCATAAGACCAAGATTAAGGGAAAGACCAAAGACGCATAACATTGCGACAGGTCTGCAAAAAATAGAGGAGTGCTCAGCGGAAGTCATGAGCTTCCATGTTCTATGAGATCAAAAGATAAAGATAAAAAATTTACCGCTTGAATCACGAAACTCTAAAAATCGAGGAGAATGGCACATGATCGATGGTTACTGTAGTAGTCTGGAAGGAATTAATATGCAACAAAATACGCCAGAAGTTTCTAGAACTCGAGCAGTTAGTTATAGACAACCGGCGAATAGTGTCTCACAGACGAGCAAATACTTTAGCACATGAATAGAAAGTATTTCACAGATGAGTTATTTAATAGTTTGAATTAAAAGAAGAGTGCTGCAGTTAAATTTGTATTCAATGATTTTTGTGCATAAAATAAAACTTTATTTAATTTGTCTCCCGCCGCCGCCGCCACGATCCTGTAATAGTAGCATTAAACTATAGTGATTGAAAAAGAAATATCAAATATTATTTATAATAATATTATGCATAAGTACATTACAAGGGCCACTTGTACTCTTTTTTATTTTATTATATATATCTTTAAAAAAGTGCCATTTTTAAATGTATGTAGGTACATATATCACATCCTACCATTATACAAACGTCGCGAAATAGGTGATTTGATGTACCTACTAAAAATTGTATCAGGCAACGTCGACTGTCCTGAACTATTAAATAGACTAAAATTCCATGTTCCCTGTAGATCTCGTAGACACAACCCAATCTTTCACATTGATTTTACCTCATCTAACTATCGTCGTAATACATATTTCTTAAGGGTATGCGATGCATTAAATAAATTGATAATATTATTGGATATTGATCTGTTCGAGTGCAGCCACACAAGATTAAGAAAATTTTGAGTGCTGAATTTTTTTCTACTTAATAATTAAGTCTCTTTTTCTCTTGTTCATTTTTTTTGTATTATTTTCAACATGCCTATGTTTTTCTGCTAATAATTAAGTTTATTTTTCTTTTGTTTAAATTTTTTTTCTTTCTTGTTATATAATTTTTAACATGCCTTAGTCTAATTCATAAATATTTATCATTAAAATAAACATATTTCTAAATGCGGAGACCTGTAATTGGCCATCTATATTATATCAATATTTTCTATGCTTCTTTGTTGTGCTGTTGGTCTTCCATGAATATTAAATAAATAAATAAATACTCATAGTATGAAAGTTTACATTTTATTCGCTTTACACACGTTTACTAATACATTTTATATAAAAGATCGTATACCATTAAACATTGTTAAATTCAATGCACTCAGATGCTGATTAGAATATGCACGATCGTTAAATTTATCTCCAGTGTCGCAGTAATAAAATCTCAGTGAGAATTGACCTTTACACTTCTGCGATATAAAATCGAGCATCGACTCCATAGAGCGGGGCTTTAGTCTCTAGACTAGGGGATATACGAGAGCTTGCGACCCAGATCCGATTTCGCTTCGTTTCATTCTATTTTCCTTCCCTTCTCGCCCTTATTGCCAGCTGTAAAAACCACCCGTGCCAACAATGAATGCGAGCAATTACAAATTGTAGCCATCTCTACTCACTTCTACCCGTTCTGATAGTTTCCAGCCTTCCTGGCAGGGAGGTAGTCGGACAAAATATCGTATTGAAAAAGTTAAAATGTATAAATGGTTTAATTTGGGGGTGGGTATTTGTACTGCTGAAGATACCTCTCGTAAAGTAAATTGAGATGTAAATCATGTCAATATTTTCAAGAGTTTATTAAGATGTTTAGTTGGGAGGGAGGCAATATTAGTAGAAACAATTGAAACGTTTCTATAATACAATTTTGTTTTGATTATACATTCAGTCACGGGTCGGTTTTGTGCTAGTCAATGTATCGGCCCACATTATTGATATCAACCAATGATTTCGGCCATCCTTTAGAGACATTGTTTTCAATGTGAAGATAAGTACACATTGTATGTTTATTATTTATACTGCCAGTGCGATTTAATGTATGTAAGTACCAATGATAATATTAATATATCATGAATCATATTTATTTAATTTTTATGTAGTACTCAGTAGGTAGGTACATATTATTAGGTAAACAGTGCATCTTATTTTTACACTGATTACTTTGGAATCTTACTTTATCCCTTATACTTTAATATATTATATCATAATTTTAATTTTATTTAATTTTAATAATTTAATAAAACTTTTTATATGGCAAAGTAGATCATACGGTTAGTTTTACGTAATGTAATGTTTATTTCATTTATTTATTTCTCAATCACATATAGTACACAGTTTTGGTTTTACTAAGCCCGACTTACTAGAAGAATCTGTGTTGAGACAAGCATAGTTTACAAAGTAGTTTACATTTAGATATTAATTAATATATGTCTAGTTACAAGTTATTTCTTATCAGAATTGTTAGTTGTAAACACAAAATAAAAATATAGTAATTAAATGAGTAAAGTAAATGCATTTATATATTTTGACAAAAATGAGAGAAAAAAATGTAATAGGACAGAAATGAAGAGATACACAAATTAGTAATTATATATTAGTCATAAATTTGTTTGAGGGAGAGAATCAACTTTGTGTCTTCCTGTATTCTTTGTCTAAGAATTTATTAAGTTATTATTAATTATTTTACTAATTATTTTCACCGATTATATCTAAGATCGCCCAAATATCCATCAAATTTTTGCAAGTTGTATTATTTGATTTATGTCCATCAATTTTTGAATTTCCATAACCACTACGCTGACGCCGTCTATGTTTTTTTTTTAATTTGTCATTCCCATAAAACAGTATATAGATGTCGCTGTTGATAAATGAGACATCCATTTTCTTTCATCCGACTTGTTAACACATGTGTACTCTAGAATATGCCTGAAAATTATTTCAATTTTTTCCCAAAACCTTTCTCGTTTCTCAAAAACCAGAAAAATAATACTCACAGTTCCACAAAACATGAACTTATGTCAAGAAATTATAGTCATTTTGTTAAGAATAAATAATAGTGAAAATAACTTACTCGAACTCTAACAAATTAACGTCACGTCTTTTTCTATCGATTATAGGGTGGGTATAGAGTATTATTTTCTATCTTCTTCTTCAAATGTAGCAAATTTATTTTGTGGTAACATAATTATAATTAATATAAATTAACTTTGTTTAAACCACTTATTTATTGAAAAAAATCAACATGTTTCAAAGCCAATGGCTTCTTCATCAGGAAAAACAATTTTTTTTTCCTGATGAAGAAGCCATTGGCTTTGAAACATGTTGATTTTTTTCAATAAATAAGTGGTTTAAACAAAGTTAATTTATATTAATTATTTTCTATCCCCTATTATTTTTAATCTTCCAACAAGTTCTATCTTACCTGGTCGTATTAAGTTTTCTTCTCAATTATTAACTTCGCATCACTCTATTAAATTTCCACGTTTCTTAGTAATTTTTCAAATTATTGAAATTCTTAATTCGCTATATAGATAACGCGAAATAATAGCCTTGTTGTCACACCATTTAGTGGAATTATTCATAGACATCAGAGGCAGAATAGCCCAGAAAAACCTACGTGCAAGATTTAATTATAATAAAATTAACTAACTTACTTTTACGCATTTATCTTGAAGAGGTAGACGGAGGATAAAGTAATACTCCACTGACCTGGTAAGTCTCCGCTCGTATTCATCTTCTCATTCTGGTGGAAATAAATATCATTAATTTTTTTAATATTATTTTTACAAAGTAATATTTTACAAGTATTATTTAATATAAAAATAATATTTTTACAAAGATCATTAAAATACGAATTCACTCTTACATTAAATTTAAGGCGAAATACGAGATAACTAATCCAGAAAATAAAAGAAAATAAAGAAATTGAAATTTTGGGAATGGCATTTGCCACAGACAGAGAAAAGTTAAAGCATGTTTTTTCAAGACTTCCAACATACGTAAGAAAGAGAAGATAAAAACACTTTATTGGATTCATATAATCACACTTTTAAATAGTTGAAAAAACTTTAACAATTATACCTGTGGTGGCCCGAGACACATACACACATACACCCATATAATGAGTTACCACAGATGCTGACATCGAGTACGTCAGGCCATCGCCCTCGATACAGAGGTTGAGGCAAGATCGCTGAGCAAGGCAAACAGGTAACAGTGTAAGCCGGGCCAATGACCGAGTACAAAGGCAATGTATAGCAGAAGGCATGGAATATCGGAGTGACGAAACGCACCTTGCTGATCTAGGCTAAATACCCACACGCGCGGCCGAGTAAAGACGAAATCATAACACCCCCGATTCCTTTGTTCTGGATCACTATATAAGCACGTGCCCGCAGAACAAATCGTCTCACTTCTCTGTGGCTTTCTAGTACAGCGGAAGCTCTCGCTCTTCGACTATTCATTACTGTACAATTAGGTACCTTTTACTTGTAACTTTTGTCATTGTTATACTCAAATAAATTCTGTCAAACCATCGCGACTTCAGCCTCAGTAACACCCACATCGATAATCTACAAAGGAAGCTCCCACATTGGTGATCTCTACAGCTTCAGATTCTTATCCACAACCGGAGGACTATACCATCTCCACATGTCTTATATTTTTTGTCCTAATATACTGACAGGTATGCTCTTACAAGGATTTCTTTGGAACACGATAAATAAATAATATGTCTCTACTGGATACAGGTGAGGTCTAATACATCGATTAAATACATCTTTTTAAATTGAAGTGTGTGCCTAGCTGTGCCCGCGCGGCTTCACACGCGTAGATTTTTAGTACACTGTTTGGATCGTCATAGAACTTTCGCGAACCTTCTAGAACATTCTTCTTTCAGAACTTTCAAGAAATGTATCGAATATACAGGAACCTTCTAGACACACCGACACATTCCGCCACTCAGTTAAGATCCTTATAGAACTTTCGGGAATTTTCTAGAACCTTCTCCTTCCAGAACGTTCTAGAGCAGGTTTTTCCAGAACTTTCTAGACTCACCAACACAGCCGGCGCGCTTATTTTGAAACAATCTGAAGCATTTGCGGCCTTTCTTTAACAAAAAAATGTGCTAGAAAGCACATTTCCGTCTCTCACTCCCACCCACGCACAGCCACCCCCACCAAACTCGCATATTTTCGATGTGACACCAAGGGCTATCCACCACCATAACCACCGCTGGGTGGTTATGGCTGGTTGTGGAGAAAACTTGGCGGGTAGGGAAATACGGGTTTCTTTTTATATATATATATATATATATATATTGATTGATTATATGAAAAAACACTATTTTTTAAAATATAAAAAGTATTTACTTTTATATCACGATATGAACGAGTCAGATTTTTCTGCAACGTATTACAATTACCAGATATTCTAAGGGTGTGGAATTAGAGCAACCACCTAATGGGGAAAATGTGTTCGCACAGGTCCCACCAACTAACCGTATCCTCGGCGGAGTCGCCACGTAGTTCCAGATTACTTGCACAATTTTCAAGCACTCTTGACTTGATAGCACTATTTTAATACAGGGTGGATAATTTATCACGTGACCGCCGGGGGTGAGGGTTGGGGTATAAATACATCACCGTGTCGCACGGAGCCCATAAAGATATGCAACACGGAGATCTTCATACCACCCTGTGTATTTGGAGTTTCACTCGAATAATATACGGAAGACACGTAAGCCATTTTGATCGATTTGTCAAATGCTTGTCTGTTTTTAGTTATTTTTCTATCGCATATTTTTTATAATAAAACCTAACTTTAGAAAATATGTAATATTAATCGAAATTATTAACATTCACCATAGACTTATCATACGCGTAGACATACTAGCGATAACGCCGGGAATATAATTATTTATATTTAAATCAGAATTTCTATTTACCTACTTTCTATAAAATCCAGCATCCTTTGGTTGATGTCAAGCAATTATACACTCCATGCCCCTTTCTCTAAACAACCTTCCCTCCACCTTAAACTCATGCAATTTGCATTTTGCATAGTTAAATAAATCCGGTTTTTATTATTGGTCTGCTGAGTACGTAGATGATAATTTCGGAAATATAAGTTTTTCAAACGGTGTTCATAAAAAATAATGATAAAAAGGCACAATATGAAATATGATTGATATTTGGTACATCGGTATAATTACCACGCATGTATTAATTGGCTCCCGGACACAAGTTGGTCAAAAGTAATAATTATTTAGCTTTAAAATATTTTTTGTTTCTTGTACCTACCTACTTTATGATATATTTATAAAAATACAATAATAAATATTTAACATATTTAAAACAGACTTCCCGGAAATCAGAATATACTCAATTAATAAAATAAAAGCTTTAGCAAACAACTGGCTTACCTCCAAAGGTAGAACAGCAACTGAAAATTTACTTACTGTTATTGCATAATAATGTCTTCAAATAAAAATATATACCTATATAAATTCATTAATTAATAAAGGAAAATAAAAAATAATCTTAAACAAAACTTTAACCCTTTTTACATTAAATAATTATTCTACGCATATTTACACTTGGACTTATGACTAACTCAACTTTCACTAACATTCCACTTGATACTCTGTAGATACATAATAACTACCTTATGAAAATAAATACTACTGACGAACTCGAAAAAATATTATAATTGTGTTCTATAACGCCACTCTGGGACAGGCGTAGCCTAGTAGAGTGGCATAATCCACAAATTAAACAAAACAAAAAAATGTGTAATTTATCTTATGTTTTATTGTTAAATTAGTATTAAGTATCTTTATTTGTAAACAAGGATTTTTTAAATAAATAAATAAATAAAAACATATTCTTACTCGATTCATATCGTAAATTAAAATGTGACAAATTTAAAAATGCTATTCAGCATTCAATTCAATTCAATTTATTTGATAATATGTACATTACAAACAAAATGTTTAAGGCTTACATATTAGGAAGTATATATCAAAATAAATATATTTAATAAATTAAAAATAACATCAAATCTGGTCAAAGGTGTAGGAGAATCCCGCTTCGGAAAACCCTCTCAGACACATGGAATATATCAATACCCAAAGCGATTTTGTTCAGCATAGCTGTGGCTCTTCCAACAGGCATAACCATCGGCAGGCTGGTCTTGTATTTTGGAATGTTAAACAATCTATGCTGACGATGTCTTATGTAATTATCAGGAACATACGAACCAATGCTCTGCATAATTTTAGGATTATCGATCATACCGCGCAACAATCGATAAAAATGTGTAATCAAATATACATTCCTTCTAGTCTCTAGACTATTGTAGCCAAGCATACCCTGGAGAAACTCGGTTGGGTAAAGCCAAGGATAATGCCCGTACTCTCTCATGTAGAGATATCTCAGAAACTTCTTTTGGACTTTCTCCACCATAAGAGAGTACTTGCCCTCATGTGGCCCCCAGATCATCGAGCCATTCTCGAGTCTACTCCGAACATTCCCGAATAATATGCCAAATATTTTTCCACCAAAAATGGCAGACGCGTCTGTCAGTTAGCAGCGCGTAAATAGGGGTTGGTTTAAAGTATCGCAGGGGAGCAGGGTTGTATGAGTGCGCATTGTTAGGAAAGTAGGCTGAAGCCCGCCGCGGGCGGTGGGCGCGGGCTGCGGGCTCGGGCGCCCGTTTGAAAAACTTCCAATCCCTCCCAGGCCAGAGACACGGTGCATAAATCATGTGAATATGGCCTCTAGTCGGAACAACGTCGGATCAACGACGGACCCAGCCAGTCATTGTGAACTCCTGGGCAGAGAAGGCAAGTCTGTAGAAAACAATATTAATTAACGCGAGTGAAATAAACGGACAGTGGAAATTCGGTAACAGTAAACTAATTTTATAGAGATAGTTATGAAATTTTGTTATTCTTATTATATTATTTTAATTATACATATTAACCCTAAAGTAGTCGCGCGGATGACGCTAGTCATCCATGCGTTAAAATACATCTATTGTTTATTTATTTAATGGGGTTTTTTTATGGACTTTTACAAAATATAAAATAAAAAAATCACATAAGACAGATATGCAGTTAAAAAGAATCAAGTACATATAATAGATTTGTGTAAATTAAAAAGAGAATTTTAAACAAGAAAAAGAAAAAGAAAAATTTATTTATCCATTTTCATTTAGTTGCTACGTAAAGAATTGTTTCAATTTAGTCCTGTACACAGTTATACTATCAGCAATTTTTTTGCTTTATCATATCGTCGCTGTTTATATATATAATTAATCCTTTGTGACGTTTTAGTACATTCTGAGGTAAACGAATAAAACTGTTTTAAAAAATAGTCGCATAGTCTAGATTTATAAAAAAATATTATAAATAATAACTAGGCAGACTTTCCAGATGAACGGATTTTTTTTTTTGTATCTCCATTATTTATATGAAAAATTGACAAATTTATTCGTTTATCTCAGAATGTACTAAACGGCACATAGGATTTATTATATATACAGCGACGATATAGCAAAAAAGTATGTGAATATTTTTGGTTTATCCTTGACACACCTAAATTATAAATCCTATAAATGTAATGTATCGTATGCTGGAGCCATGTAGATGTGATCAAGAGGAGTACATCTTTGAGTACACCGTTGATGAATAACGTGAGCGATATATGAAAGGACCTGCTTATTCGAAAAACGAAGAGGAAGACCAAATTTCAAAACGGTTGGAAGCTTCTGAGAAAGAAGCTGAAAACTAAGGTTTAGACTTAGATCGAAGAGAGACATGCTGCACAAGCTCTGATTGAAATGCAAATATAACAAAACAGCGCGTTTATCATGCTAAATATGTTAAAACTCTACTGAACACTACAAATATATGTGTAGTACCTACTTATTTTAATAATCGTTTAGAATAAGAAATTTATTTTATTAATTAACTTCTACCAAATTTAGTTACGTGATTACTGAACCAAATAAGTAAATATAAGGTGTAATTTCCTATTTCTTAAAATCAAACTTATTTACGTTTTATATTTTGTTTCTGTTAAACATAAGATTCCTAAGATTTAATTATTTAATGCCAAATATATTCGACATATTTATTCAATCCTTAACCATTTTTCTAATATGGATGTCTACAACGTGACCACTGTAGGGTTAACTTTTATACTACTTTTAATTTAGTCAATATAACTTTATATTTAAGTAAAATAATATATATTACTAGCATATATTAGGTCCTTACATATGAAATTGACGTTTAGTATGGGAGGAACATAAAGCCGATTTTTTTTATTATAATATATTTATTTAATCAAAGTATGTACCATTGCTATCTATGCACTTTTGCCATCTCATAGGTAGTTCATCGATCCCTTTACTTAAAAAACCATTCGGACGAGAATCGATAAAATCTTTGAAGGCGGTTTGGACTGCCCCATCGGAGTTGAATTTTTTCCTTTGCAAGAAGTTATCCAAATTTCGAAAAAAATGGTAATCTATTGGGGCAAGGTCCGGAGAGTACGGTGGATGTCTTAGACATTCCAATTGAAGCTCCTCTAATTTGGTAGCCGTCTGTTGTGCAGTGTGTGGTCTAGCGTTATCATGAAGCAGCAATGGCCTAGAGCGATTACCCAGCCTCGATTGTTTAGCAGCTAGCTTTTCCATCATGGTTTGCAGTTGCTGACAATAGACATCTGCCGTAATCGTCTGGCCAGATTTAAGAAAGCTGTAGTGAACGACACCAGCACTAGTCCACCAAACGCTCACAAGTAACTTTTTTGGAGTCAATTTTCGCTTGGGGCAGGGTTTGGCTGGTTCGGCAGGGTTCAGCCATTGCGATGAGCGCTTCCGATTATCGTACAGGATCCACTTTTCATCACAGGTAATGATTCGATTTAAAATCCCTTCATTATTGTGCCGGTTGAGTAATGCAACGCAGCAGTCAACGCGCGTTTATTGATTTGCTTCACTCAATTCATGAGGTACCCACCTTTCAAGCTTTTTCACCTTACCAATTTGCTTCAAGTGGATTAAAACAGTTTTATCACTAACACCGCAGCCTGCAGCTAACTCGAATGTGGTTTGCGATGGATCCGCTTCCACAATAGCCTTCACTTCTTCATTATCAACTTTGGTCTCCGGCCGTCCACGGGGCTTGTTCTGCAGGTCGAAATTTCCAGAACGAAAACGTTGGAACCAAAAACGCACTGTGTATTCTTTTGCGGCACCGTCGCCATACACATCATTAATCCTTCGAGCCGTTTCTGCAGCCTGGTGCTACGGTGGAACTCGTACTCGTAAATAACGCGATATTTCAAGTTTTTCATTTTGTAAACTGAGTGACGCAAAGAAAAAAACAATTGAGGAAAAAACAAATGAATTATAATTTTCAAAACACAAATACATGAGTAAATAGCTGTATAAATTTGGATTTGGAATTCCTAACCAAAGAGAAGATATTTGAGATCAAATTTGCCAGTACGGCAAAACGTGAATTTCATATGTAAGGACCTAATATAATGAATATAATATAATAAGTAGCATCGCATAAAATGCTTTTGTTTTATAAAATGATTTTTTACAAATTTGGAACCTCCTTGATCCGTATACGGAACTGAAATTGCTTCACTAACACTTATTTATTCGGTATCTTCTTCAGCTAGAAGTGTTCTTCTTATTCTTCAAAGGTGTGTAACCGTATCCTAATGGGTTGGGGTTCCCTGCACCGCAAAGAAGGTTCCAACATTTCCTATCTCGTGCTTCTCTTTCCAAGTGAGCTCAATTTGGTTGCAACCTCGCTTCGCAGCAGTCCTCTAACTGTTTCCGCCAGCTTCTCCTAGGTCAGCCCCCTGGTCTTTTGCCTTCTGGACTTTTGCAGTCTATCTGAAAATAATAATAATTAATAACAACCTTTGCGTAACCGCGTAACTTGAGCCCCGCGCTGATTGCGTGTCACACTCTAATTATCCATAGCTATCATTCCAGTAAGTTACGAACGGCATTATTAGTTATTAGTTATCATTCCAGTAAGTAACAAACAAAATTATTATATTAAGATTCCATTTATATTATTTTAAGGCCATTTGGAAGCATTTGACTACTTAAAAAAAGTGAAAAAAAAAAATTCTACCCTGATAGATATCTTCATGTTAAGATCGTAAATTTAAGTAAATAACTAACTTTGCATTGATCACTTTGATTTCGGTATTTAACAGAACGAATTTAATCGAACTCAAGATGATTTAACCAAAATTGTTTCAAATAATAAAGTCTAACAGTAAAGTGAACGATTAAAACATAAAAAATATTAAGCGTGTATAATAAAATAAAATATTTTATCTAAGTTTTAGTATCTTAAAAACAGTAGAAAAACTTATAACGTAATCGTAAATATTTAATATATACACTGTTTAATTTTATTTTAATTTTTACCGAAAGACAATTTAAACTTTCATTAAAACAACATTTAATATCACTCTTTGTCTTATTTTTATGTATTTTTTACAGTATTGTACACCAACCCCTATTTTTTTTAAATACTTTAAATATTCTAATTTTTCTATCAAAAATAAATGGTCTTTGATGTATTTTTGTTACAATTATGTATATAAAATTAAAACGTCCAAAGGGAATATTTTAATTGTAAAGTAACACACAGATATGAAGAAATTAAAAAATATATTAATATTTTTCTGTGATGGAAAAATTCAAACAAATATTTCTATCACAAAATATTTTACAGTTACGGGATACGAAAATAAATATTTAAACAAAACAATGTATCTGGCAGTAATATAAATTCATTTTTGATACAAGATAGGATAAAAATCCTACGAACGACAGAAAGCGGAATATCGTACTGACTAACGTGTAAAAGAAATTCGCGCTATTTCCTATCTCCCAGTCAAAGCTTTTGAAGAACATCTAAAAAATAGAATTCTATTATGCATCCAGGGACTTGTAGCTTATAAAGAATTCATGGTGCTCTGTGCATGCAGAATCCTGATTTATGAAGATTGCATTTTTACTGCAGTTGCACAAGACCCCGTTGTATACTTTGGGAGCATTACTTTACAAAGTTCCAGTAATAATTGAACGCTGCACTCAGCCGTCGTAAGCGATTTTTCCTTTTTGCTCCGGAAATAATATCGATTACTTCCTCTGCCTGTCTTGACGATTCTAGCAAAGAGAGAAGATAATTTATTAGTCTAAGAAAGTTGCATACTTGTATTAAATGTTGACATTTAAGGTATATTACTAAGAAGCGTAAAGCTGTAACCAAATTTTGCATACGTGTGAGTTACTTACGTATTATTGAACCGGGAGAATAGTTAAGGCGGAACATTCACTGCAAATGCATATTTCGGCTTTTTTTTTACAAAAATGTAAGTTTTTATTATACATTTATATCAGAATGTATACTCTAGACTGCAATTTTTTAGGGCACTAACTTAGATATAAAAAAAACCAATGATTATCCGACTACCAATAAACTACCCACGCTACATACTATTTACAATCAAAATAATAACGAACTGACCCAACTAGTATCAAGTAGCAGAAATATAAATCTCGGCAAATTGCATATCCCTGTAGTATCTACCACAACTGCACAGCATCATTATACATTAGAGGTGTTAAATGGTTTAATAAATTAACTGTTAAAATAAGAATTGAAAAAAATTTGAGACCTTTAAAAAAAACATTAAAATAAACCCACATAATTAATTAAATTTCTCTCTTTACAATATTCATTTTAAACTGTTTGTTTATTGTTAGTTTATTTTAAAATTGTTTTTACCACATAAATGCATTAATTATCGCATATTATGTAACTTTTTTTTATTATATATATTTATGTACTATCTTCTTTACTTTATGCATTAATTATCTCATATTATGTAACTTATTTTCTTCTTTATTTATTTATGTACTAAAAAAAATATATATATGTATATATAAAAGTGAAACTCCCTCTCCAGACACAAGAGTTAGTCTCTTTTTGGAGAGGTACAATGATAAAAAAAATTATGTACCTAAATTTTTTTTTATGTATCAAATATGTAAATGTATTTAATAAATAATAAAAATTAAAATAAACTTTTTTATTATATAGAAGTAATAAACTGGACATTATTTATAATAATGAATAAAATTTAAGCCTTAATCGTTTTTAGTATCCTAGGCGGCATTAAATTTTTATGAATATTTATACGTACGCATAATATATTTTTTTATGCGTAAAAGTATACTTCATTATCTAGAACTGTTACTCAGGAAATCAAGATAGGTAAATTCAATATTAATAAAATTATAATGTTTCAAATTTGCCAGAAATTCTTACGTTTTTTGTTGGTAGACCACACAAGAACTGAAGGTCATTGTTTCGACAGTAATGCCGTAGATTTAATAAAAAAATTGTAAAAAAAGAATGCACATAGATAAAAAATTTCTGATATATAATTTAAAAAAAATTGTTGATTTTATTTTTGATGTTTACAGCGTATACTTTGTGGTTGGGCATAATTTTAATTAATTAAGAACTTTGTATAAACATAATTTACTAAATATTTTTATTATTTAATTTTTTTTATTTAAAATTAACTAAATAAATGCATTACATAATTTACTAAAATAAGTAATGGATAGTACTATCTAGGATAGTACTAACACTAGTGCGTCCATCCTGATGACGATACAGTGATATCGAAACCGGTACACATAATATAACTCCAGGTGGTTTTACAAAGTTTTTAATTATTTAAAATAATATATTGTTGAATTTGTTTGTTCACAGTTATTTATAAATTTAAATATAAATGTGGCCATGTTGATATAAAATGTAACACAAAATGATGATAAAAATATAGATTATATACCTTACCTTTTGATTGCGTCGTTTTCTATATCCTGTTTATATCGCTAGTACACATCTTAACAGTTATCATATTAAATCGAAGATTCAATAGAATTCTGCACATTTATGTTATTTTTAACAAACGATGATTTAATGAAGAAAAGGACCAAATACGTGTTAATTCATTACGTTCAACTAACTAACTACTGTAACTACTTCCAAACTAAGCTAGTCTGGTGTATCTGTCATTGTACTATAACATATGAGTAACTTGGTAATCACTGGGTTACCTCCGAACACACGGTCATTAGGCAAGTGTCGTAGCGTTCAACAAGATTAATCTGAGTAATTGAATATGAAATACTTTAATCTACAACATGTTTACAAGCGTATAGCGAAATTTAAAATATTTTGTATTCATTCACATTTATGTATGTAATAGTAAAATGCCCTCCCAATAATCAGTATCCCAAGTAGCTACTAATTTTAGAATAAAAAACTGGCGTGACTTCCACAATAATAATAAAAATTCGATCATTTATATAGCGCCGTTTTCGTGAGTACTCACTTCAAATGTGCTTCATGCAAAAAAAATGTATTACAAAACAACTTACTGGCTAAAAAATTTATTTATTATTACCTATACACTAGATGACATGCGAAAAATGGAATTAAGGTTGAAAAATATAATAATTGGGAGTGCCTGGAAAAATCAAGTATTTTCGCGGAGTGCATGCTAGGAGTGGAAAAAATTAGTAAGTGTTCTAACGGTCTGATTCTATAGGTTTTTATATGATTATCTAAATAAGTGCTTCTTTATTTATTTTTTTAACTATGGTGAGCTGTCTGTTTCTCTTAGTTTATTAGGTAGTTTATTCCATAACTTTGATCGTGTCTCCATTTTAGCATATATTTGTCATAATGATACCAAAAAGTGTTCATTTAACATATTTTTTATTTGTTTGATCGCAGTTATATTCTTATTTTCTATAGGGAGGCTATTGAAATTTTTAATTCTTACATATATTTTCTATAACTTTCATTTACTCTTCTGCTGTTCTCTAAATATTTCCGTTACAATTACCTTTACAATTTGCGATTTATTTTGTCAGTAATTAATCAATTTATTATTTTTATTTCCACCAAATTAATTTTCAAAATCTTTATTTGTACGTCGGTAGTCAGGTTAATACTTCATATGTCGATGAAAGATTTTGTTACTCTTGAAACTTAAGGCTGGACATTCACTGCAAATGCGTATTTCGGCGTTTTTTTTTTACGAATATTTTGGTTTTTATTATTCCGTTATATCAGAATTTATATTCTGGACTGCATTTTTTTAGAACAGTAACTTGGATACAACTTTGTTCGTATATAAAAGTAATAAACTGAACATTGTTTGCAATAATTAAGAAAATATAAGCATTAATCGAGAGGCCACCGCCAAAAAAATATCGTTTTTATTGTCTTAGGCAGAACAAAGTTTGAATGAATATTTATGTGTACGCATAATATGTTTTTTTATTCATATAAAGTTTACTTCATTACCTAGAACCCGTATTTAGATAATTAAAAAATATTCAATATCAATTAAGTTAGAAATTTGTACGTTTTTTGTTGATTTTAAAACGCTTTTTATTCATATAAAGAGATAATTTTAAACAGTATACTCTATTTATTCCCGTATTTTGAGACTTTACTCACTTATTAAAAGTTTTTTTAAAAAAAAAACACTTTAATTATTAAGTTAATTATAGTTAATACTGAACCCTGATGAAGACTCCGTTGTGAGTTGAAACTAGTTGGTCTATACTCATTAAAGTGTTGTTAAACAAAAAGTTATTTTATTTAATTATTATTAAAAAATAAAAATTCAAAAGTATGAAATGTGCCAATAAATGACGCCGCTGCCAACGGCATTCCGTTTTATGATTACGTCATTTATGGAATAAAAATTTTCGGTGGCAACTCCATTTTTAAGAAGATTTTTTTTAATAATTACGATGAATATACTAAGGTACATATAGTGCTCCAAGAATTTAGTCAGTAACTTCATCTCAGATATCAGCGTAATAAACTCTCCCAGCTATGCAGGGTAAAGGGTGTAGGTAAGTAACATTATTTTAGCAGCATCGCCTTTCCGCCAAATTCGGGGCAGATAAGGGCGGAATCGGTACTTTGGGATTCCTAAGTGTCGCATACCTCTAAGATATTACCTCACTTAAAATCGCACGTGTCTCATTGCCAGGATGACACTAAAACTGGAAATATCTAGAAGGTTTAATTATTATATATAAAAAATTACAATTTTCTATTTCATATACCTATTCTAAAATTTACCAGGTTTTATCTTACAATAAATATTACTTATACAAATATTACGCTTGTTTTAACATTACACTTATAAATTGAAAGTAATTATGAAATGTAATTACTTATTATGAAATCGTAAATTTAAAAAAAAATTGACTCAAAGTTAACACAATTGATGTATGTAATTCATTTTATATCTAATATTGTTAATAAATTTTTGCGATCAAACAACCAGCATTTAATTTAAATAATAATAGTAATAAAAAAAATCATTTACTGCCAAAGCAAAAAACAAAGCCAAAGAAAACCAAATCAACCCTTCGGTTAAAGGTACGCTATATTAACCACATATTAACTAATTTATGATATTGTTTTATCAGATCCATTCTAGTTACCTTAAAGCAAAGCTCTGTGTAATTCCAGCACAAGAGGTAAAAAATATTAAAATAAATTATCTTTCAATTTTTTTTATTGAAACTGTATATTTGATAAAAAAATTGATTAACTCTTATACAAGTGTGGTTTTAGGCTGTTTACTTAAGAATAATCAAAAATAAGATATGATGTACTAAAAATAGAATATATATACATAAGTACTTGCATGACAAATAATTTGATCAGTCTCAGTCAGTCAGTAACCACTAGTTTAATATTAAAAAAAATTCACGTACATAAATCGGATAATTTTGCTTACAGCTGACTTTAATTCTACTTTGCTTCAACAATGCATCACGTTTACTTAAATTATTGCGAATAATGTGCGAACCGGTAATATTTATATTTTTCTCTTAATTTATCAGAAATTTAGATCTCATCACTTCGGAAAGTGTCTTCGTATGATTCTTTTTTTAAATGGATAGTTTTAATATAAAAATTGTAAAATAAATGTCAAAGGTTTCAAACATCATTAAATCAATTAATTATATAGTCTTCAGCATTATTTGTCATATTATTTTATCCTGTAGTTTGAGGTAGGTAGAAGTCCTTAAACGCCGGTGTATTGCACAATTGGTTGCTTACATATTAATAATTTTGTTGTTCTGATTAATTCTTCTGCGTTGTGATCAGATCTAATTAGTTTTATATTATTTAAATATAATTTATATGTAACCACAGTATTTACTGACGAAAAATTCTCATAATGGAACAGATTATTTATATAATTTATATGAAATATATATGCCAAGATATACAATATAACAAAAAAGAACGCAATACTTTAAATTACAAGTCTAATTCTACAAGTACGTAAAGCAATATATTTTTGGAAGTGGACTTATAAAACCCAATTTGCCTTACATATTTAATTATGCATTCCGGGCTTAATTTATTTGATATGTTTTGAATAGGGTTCCTAGCGACTTTTATAAAACACGACAAAAGCTTGCGAAGCGCTCCCCGAATACCTTCATAATAAATGGTACAAATGACATTTGCATAGAGTCTTAAATCAAGGCGAGACCAAATCCTCTTACGGCCTTTGAGACGCTCCCGAGAGCTCGGCGGTATTTTTGGAATCAGTTGTCGAACAAACCCAACAATGGAGTATTCGCTACAACACGGCTCGCGTGGTTTCTTCTCCTCTATTCCATAATCCCGGTGGAGCTCGTACTTCATTTATATTACATTCTGTCCTTAAGCTTCCAACTTATGTCATTTCCAACAAAAACGCTCCTCTTTAACGTGTTTTCCGAGGATCTGCTGAATTATTCGCCGGCTCTCAAGGTCGACGGAATCTTAATTTGAATTTATTATCCCAGTTTCATTACTAAACTTGGGCTATTGTTAAAATAAGACTTTTTGGAAATATTTACCGTGGAATAAATTAACTCACACCTCCGAGGTGTGAGTTATGTACATACGTACATCGGAGTAAAGAGAATAATTGTTTTAACAGCTTCCCTTGTTTATTTATCTTAGGGAGCTAACTAAGAGACCACATCTGTTTTTACTTTAGTCGAGGAGACGTGAGCAATAATTTAAGCTTGCCTTACTCAAAACAAACATTAAGGCCAACATTTACTTAATTATTGTAATGGTCCATTACGGACTCTTCTCGCTAATGTTTGGACAGACGAAACATTAATATACATAATGTTTGGATGCCCGGAGAATTTATAGCATTTATTAAAATCTCGAATAATTTATTATTTTACGTCTAGTCTCTTAAAAATACGTATATTTATCTTCTTCGTGATGTATTTTTTCTCCTGTGATATTTTTATGACTTTAACGAATGATATATTTTCATTTCAGTGCTGCGTAGTGGAGTTGGTAGCATGTCTCTAAAGATTAAATGGATTTCCAAATTACAGTATTTTCGACTAAACAGTAAATTTACAAATTTACCTACTACTATTTCTTGATCTAATTCTAGCCGTACGCCCGTAAAAAGTCACGGTAATTTGGTGGGCGAGCGTGCTGCGCGCTGATTGCGTGTCACATTTTAATTTTCTAAAGTTGTAATTACAGCTTCATTCCAGCAAGTTACGGATGTAACAGACAGACAACAGATATTATCATATTTAGATTAGACGATAAAAAACAACTTACAGATCATAAAAAGTAATTGAGTATACAAATATACTAAGGACAAACTACTTATGATGGTGACGATGATTACGACACAAATTAATAAATTACTGTGAATAAAAATACCTTAAATTCAATAATGAAAGTCATCTTTAAGCGTATAGAAAAGTACATAAATCTGTGTACATATTTTTTTATCAGTAGTCGACCATTTTTATTCGTTCTTCAAATCATTTGCATTAATTTTATTAATTAATTTAATAATTTATTTATAATTATTTTATAATTTCATTCATTTTCATTAATTGTAAACATTCATGATATACGAAATTACTTATAGTCTCTTCTGATATGAGATTATCCTATTGAGAGAGACAGAATTTTTCATCAATAATTATTTCTGAAATATTTCGTGGTTCGAAATTTTTAAAGGAATACATACAAAAGACGCTCATATTATCCAATATATTCCGATTTTTTTTCTAAATAATTCTTAATAATCTCGTTGTTAAGTGTTTTCACACGATTGTTGTCTGTAAAAGAGAAGAACGTTTATGACGAATGAGTAGATTGTGGCACCTACTTTCTTTGTTCTGTTTGGTGGTGGTGGCGGATCGTATTCGGCGAGGGTAAACTTGACTGTTTATCAGCAGGTTATGCTCCCCGATCGTGAGTTAGCACTGCTGACCGCGCAGTCGCTTTGAATATGTATATGCATCGCCATAAATCCTAATGGCGTGACGTAAAGTGAAGCCTGCGTCATGAGATTTGGTACCGTGATCGGAGGTGTTCTGGTGGAAATATGGGTGCTGGGTACCCACCTCGAAGCAAACTTTTTATATTTAAAATGTTAAAACTTTTGATGCGACCGGCGGTAGTACCAAGTAATAATCGAATAGCCGGACTCATCCCGGGAGACCAGCAATGTAGTGTCAAAAAGCTGTGCAAGGCTTGGCACAATCTATAATTATAGACAAAATGTAAAAATTTAATAAAAAAGGAAAAAGTCTATTTTGATTGCACACGCTTAGTTTAAAAGTATTTATACATCATTATGTGGGGTGTAAAAGCAAAACAGTCTATACATTGATAGGAATCATGATTTTGGAAGGGAAAGATCATAAAATCTATAATTCAACACATTTTAAATTAGTTTTCCTCGGTGACTGTATTCAAAACATATTTTTATTTTTTTGGATAATGCTGCCTTTGCCTTTATACTCCACATTTGTGAGGTATAAAAGCAAAGACAGCAATATCCAAAAAAAAATTAAAAATGTTTTGATTGCATTCACCGAAAATTACTAATTTAAAATGTGCTGAATTTTAGTTTAAGGATGTAGAATGTATCAATCCCTTCATGTTTCCTATAAATTTAAAGACTATATTTCCTATAAAATCTCGAATACATTTTTTTTGGTATACTGCCTTTGCTTTTATACCCCACAAATATTCCAAGTAAAAAAAATATTTATAAAATACCGGTAGCTGTTCATTTTATCATTTCTCATACGATGCTTAAATTAAAACGCGCGTCCCGGTGCTGTAAATTCAAAGTACATGAATAACTTTTTCGACTTATAAATCATTAATCAATACTTTAATAGTTGACGTGCAAATAAGTGAATACATGCATCAATTACTGTTTTAATGTGCTAAAATATGAAAATGATCAGCATAAAAACATGTTAAACTCGGCTAGCTTGCGCCCTGCTACTACAGAGTTGAAATTGGCAATCTGGAACCACGCAACCTGCGCATTATGTACTGCGCACCGCACACTATGTTCGCACTGCGCTCATCGCACCACTTCCTGCCCTAATACATACACAAATTGACAAATTTATATCAGTTTCTTTGAGAAAACATTTTTTTGTTGCGTCTGGTAAATTTTTATCGATTGTAATTGTTTTATCCTATACTATATATATTTATACAGTATAGAAGAATGCCTATAATATACCTGTATCATTAAAGTACTTAAAATAGCTCTGTATCATCGAAATGCCTAAAATAACTGTATCATCGAAAGATTCGGGAAAAAAATTAATTTAAAAAAGTATGAACACTATTAAAAACTATTTTGTATAGATGTATATTATATGCAGAGATATTTACACACAGAGGCAATGCATATAATTTTATAATGCCTATAATCACATAAGGGAATGTATTAAACATTGATATTAAGTATACTTACAGAGATTTTCACAAAGTTAGGTGCAATATAGCTAGCAACCATAGCTAGCTACCGATAAATATCAGATATCTCGTGCTTCAAGCCATGTTCAGTCGCAATCGAAATTTATTGGTAAAAAGTTTAAACATATTATTAATATTAAAAAAATGAATGGTTTGGTCATGAAGAACATATGAGCGAGGAAATAATGGTTAGGAGAATATCTGGGGCGAGTTTTGAAGGCAAAAGAAAAAGAGGGCGTCCGCAAAAGACCTGGCACGATCAGATACTACAAGTATTGGTGGATGGCCCTATAAAAAGTCTCAAAAACCAAAGAACATGTATGAATGAAGCGAAAGCAAAAGTTGTGTGTCAAGATAGAAGAATATGGCGTTCTAACCTCTTTGCCTACCCCTGTGGGGAAACAGCATGATGGTTAGTTAGCTAGTTTAGTTAATGATATTTTGTTTGATATTTGCAGTTGAAAGATTACTGCCATCTGCCAATTCTACCAGAAATCAGTCTTATAAAAATCTGTAAAACGAATGAACGAATAAACTGATATATGAGTTACCTACTTGTCAAACATAATAATTTGGTTTTCTGTCCGTCCGTCTGTCTGTCTATCCTGTAAATATTTGCAGGATAGACAGACAGACGGACTATGTAGCATTCATAATTTCGTTCAAATTCACGGCTAAAAAAACGGCCGGAAATGAGGCTTAAACCCCGGACCGCCAAACCCGAACCGGCCGATTAACGCATGTTGTTACGGCCGCCTCTACATACACCCCCAAAGATATGCTATAAATATATACTAGGTATTAGCAAGGATGAGAACCAATGTTCCGTCATTTTTGACGGGTTACAGCGAGTTTATATGAGATAATAATCAAAGTGTCTAAATGTCTGACCATTTTTGAATAAAAACATACAAGTAACAAATAGAAAATTATGCGCGTAGATTATGATAAACGTGTAATAAATACTATTTAAACGTTCACTAACATAAGCATGTGTGAGCTCGATAGGAAGATTTGACTGTATTCTTTTAACCAAATGTGTAAAAAAATATATGACTCACTTTCGAGACCGGCTTTTGGCATCGAAACTCGTTGGTAATTGGCTTTTTATATTTAAGTGACTATATATGATAAGCCAAACGTTTCCAAACGCCTTTTATTCTCTTATTTTACAGAGAATGAAAAAAATCGTTATCCTCTAGATTATCCCACGGTGTGTAGGCACCTTTGTTTTGTTCAATGAATAAAAATCGTTTTCAACTTTCCATATTATTCACACATTATGCGGCACAGATGATTTACACCCACATCCAGGCTGCAGGGAAAAATGTCTTAGTAATTTTGCAAATATAGATCGTTAAATTCCTCGAAACTTTGCAGAGCTGTAGATTTTTCCATAAAAAGCAAGATGAATTAATGATGAACGGTGTTTCCCTCGACGCAGCCCGGGGGGTAAAACAATGCCCCACGAAGGGAGAATATGGGAAGATTATATAAACATGCCCCATGTTCAGCTATCCTATCGAGATATACAAACATTGTGACTCACAAGTCTTTCCAAAGTTTCAATAGGTCCCATAAAATACTTACTTACTTACTTACTTACTTACCATCACGCCGTTTCCCCGTGGGGGTAGGCAGAGAGGATAGAGCGCCATACTCTTCTGTCCTGACATACAACTTTCGCTTCGTCTACATTCATACATCTTCGCATGCAAGCTCGACGGTTGTTCAGGCTTCTAACAGGACCATCTTCCAGTATCTGGTTAATCTGGTCATGTCACGTCTTCCGTGGTCGCCCTCTCTTTCTGACGCCGTCAACACTTGCATCATATATCTTTCTTACCATTCTTTCCTCATTCATTCATTCAATGTGCCCAAACCACCTGAGTAACCCTATTTTTATTCTCTGTATTATGCTACGATCAGCTTTACATTCATTCCTAATATCTTCATTCTTTACTCTATCATACATGAATTTACCACACATACGTCTAAGGGACCTCATCTCCACTGCATTCAATCTACTTTCGTTCCTGTCCCGTAAAATATATACTTTTAAATTAGTAATTAATTCGTTTACTCAAATCTGTTGAATTACTTTTTTAACCTTCCCCATAAAGACGCGTAAGACGCGTGACTACGCAGCTACTTTTAAGGAGCGAAGTCGACAATCCTCTGAAACCGTTGTCCTGCGCACTACGCACTGCGCACTGTACTAACCTCTACAATAAATACAAATTAACGTTAGTTTGTTAACTCGACAAGGTGCTTCCATATTGCCCTGTCTTGCGCTGCTTCTGCATGAGTCAATCGGTCTAGACCCATTCTGTTTTCATATACACTTTTTTGTTGCTTCTCTGGCCTTCTTCCTTTCGGGGTTGCCAAGAAGATTCTTGGTACTCGTTCCTCAGTCATTCTTAGCACATGTCCAAGCCACCTCATTTGTGATTTTTCTTTGTGTGGCTCCATGCCAAGTGTGCCTTATGTCAGCACTTCTCACTCTGCTCATCAGTGAGACTCCCATTATCCCTCTTAGAAAACTCATCTCAGCAGACTAAATCCTTGCTCTCATTCTCTCCGTTAGGATCCAAATTTGATGGTCGCATATTATGGCCTGTATATAGATTTGAAAACAATCAGTTTTGTCTTGACATTAAGTTCAGATTTTCTTGTCGTAGAATTGAGAACGTAGAATTTCGACTGCAGCCCCGATTCTTCTATTTATTTCACTTTCCTGCCCCCCGTCACTAGAAAATTCCACCCAAGGTATTTGATTTTTATACATACGTAAAATATAATTTTTACATTTAGTAAATTTACAGAGATTTTCACATAATTAAAGGCAATATCGTTTCAGTTTACGGAACCGGTGAAGAATGTTTAATCATTATTGCAAAAAGTCATCCGGTATTTAAAATCATTGTCAATAATTTGAGAATACAAAGTTCAAAACCAGAGACCACAAGTTTAGTCATTTTGCATTCCTAAAGAGGATTCTTTTTCGCTTCTAAAGGTCAGGAGACCCAATCAAAGAAGCAAAATTCATCACAAAACACGCAGGCTTGAGTAGGTAAATCACATATATTAAATTGAGACCTCACCGGGAATCGAATCCAGCACCTGTGTGAGAAGTCAGTGTCCTGTCCACAGCGCTACGAGGATTCATAAATAATATATCGATAAATTATATTTCTGTGTTTATTTTCAACAAGTTATAGGTTATGAAGATATGTTGATCGTAAGTTGTGCAGTGCTGACAATAAAATTGATTAACCAAATACTTCAGTATTTACATATTATGAAAGAAGAAAAGTTTTAAAAGAGATGGGAATTATTGAGAGACTGGTTGCTTTACAATGGACAGCAGTGGAGTGAAGGAAATATCATAGAAATTTAAATAATAAATTATCAGCTAGTTATACAAGGTTTATCAGACGGTAGGCCGAGATAGAAACATACATTCCAAATGGAAAATAAAAATGAGCGTGACTTCTTAATGGATGAATTTCTGTTATCAATAATAAGGAAAATGGATGCAATATTCAAAAAAGTCCATAAATATAAAAACAAGAACGTCTAATTGGTTTTAATTTGACATAAAGTATTAGATTACCCACACTATAACTAAATATATAAGTAAATATAAATCTAAATTCAACCCGTCAAAATGACATACTTTTAGTAAGTATACATATTTCTCTTGATTCTTTTTCTTGATTTCGTATTCGTCTTGATAACTTTAGTGATGGACATTATTAAATGGAGAAATATGCTTTTTTGCTTCTTATGTAATTATTATATTATACCTCATTATTTTTTATGCCATCTGGTAGCGTTATTAACGGAAATTGTTAAATGAAGAATTATATATTTTGATATTTAAAAAAATGAGGGTAAACACAACACTGTTTTATACCACTATTATTTATTTTGAGTTGTTAGAACGTTTTCGAGATTTCTCCCATTGTCGTTTACAACTTGTTGTTAACAGTGTAAAATGTAAACGTATTGTTATTGACAATGGGAGAAATCCCGAAAACGTTCTAACTATTCACAATAAATAATAGTGGAATAAAACAGTGTTGTGTTAACCCTCATTTTTTTAAATATTAAAAATGAATTTCCACAATGTTACAAACAAAAAACTTGAAAATTTATATATTTTGATTAATGATTAATACCAATGACATATGCGATACACTAATGGACTTATTACTTTTTATTGTCATTAAACTGAAATATTAAAAAAATCTTAGTAATTAAAAGAAATCTAATTCAAAGTATTTTATTTAAAAAGCATTAAGTCAATATTTTCATTTGATTGAATAACAAATTTGAAATCATACTAGGTATATTTGAAAACGGAATGAGATCAGCTATTGGATAGGAGGCTACGGTCGGACATTCGAAATTATTATTATTTGGGGATCTTATTTTTTTATTATTTTTTTAATTTTTTTATTTATTTATTTATCTTCATCTTGTTACATGACAGGAGATGGAGCCGCTGATCTCACTAGGGAGAACCTGTGCCGAGATGAGCAGCTGAACAATATAGTTAGAACAAAAAATAATAAAGATATACAACAAAATACTATATAACTTTAAAATTAATTAATTAATTAATTGAGTATATAAATATAAAATGTGGATAATAAGAACAGAATATACTGTAAAATACAAAAGCAATAGTGAAAGTAGAGTAATATATATAAAAATCATATGCATGGATAGTAACAAAATGTATATATAATAGCACAGTTAAAAGTATATTTAGATATGTACCTATATAAGAGAATTAAATGAATGTTTGTGTATATTAAATAGTGATAAGAAATGAAGTATAAAATTTTTATTCTAGTCATTAGAATACGCAATCGTACCGCACAACGTTACGTTGAAAATAATGGTATTAATATGGAGATTATTCGATACTCCGCATAATCTAGTTTGAGAGCCCCTGATCTAACGACTGCAGCACACTACCAGCGGCGCGCCGCAAGGAACGCGATGAAATTCAAATGAGATTTGGAACCGTGATATATGAAATCAAACGGCATCTAGCGAGCGGGCCGCGATACATCGATACATAAATGTAGGGCCTTTAGCATTTTATTCAGATTATACGACTGGGGGTTTCCGAACGCACTGATTCTGGAGATGCTGCGGAGAGACAACAGGTGGACCATCGCGCGGAGAAGGGACACCTGATCGATATCTGTTTTGAATTATGATCGGCTTTTATCTGTGCTACGATTGCGAAGGTAGTAAGTTCTCGGTTATTGTGCGTTTGTGCTATAAATATCTTTGCACGATACGTATAATATATCTCACAGTTGAGAAATATTACTCGTACGAACGTATATTTGAAAAATTCTAATTTAATCAAATTTTAGTAATTCTTTTCATAAAATATTGCATTTAATCCAAAAATTTCAAATGCAATTATACTCTATAGTCATTAAATTATTTCGGACAATTTTTTAAAGAATTATGAAATAAAATCATTGTCGGAGTTGTAATTATGTAAACGATTTATTATATAACGGGAGGGTAGTAAAATAATTTAATTCAGTTAAATATCGTAATCCGTCTTGTTAAGTATCTATTTATAGAGAGATTATTTTGTTCCAGGAACAAATAAGTTCCCTTTCTGAATTATTTTAATAATTAAGTTTTTGGCATAATACAATTTACATCTTGCACAAGACGATAAAATTTCTTAAGCTACACTTCATTTAATATCACTTGAAAGAACTTGGTGATTTGTTCATTTACTTTATACGACATTACGAGACTTTACATCGTGCGATTGGTGACCAGCCAGATTATCAATGTTGGTTTCGAGGATATTTTACCTAACAGGTAAATATGGCATAGATCGAGAATTGTAGTGAGAAGATTTATATAAGGTAAAGCTCATAATCTCTCTTACAATCAGATATGGATATGGGAGTAAGTTTCGTAGAGTCTCGACAAAAAGTATTATCATCCACGTCGCACATGTTGCATAGTGAAAAATACATAATATTATCTGTATCAGCGTATTCTTTGTTCTTCTATGAAAAATGAATGAGGAAAGAATGGTAAGAAAGATATATAATGCAAGTGTTGACGGCGCCAGAAAGAGAGGGCGACCACGGAAGACGTGGCATGACCAGATTAACCAGATACTGGAAGATGGTCCTGTTAGAAGCCTGAACAACCGTCGAGCCTGCACGCGAAGATGTATGAATGTAGATGAAGCGAAAGTTGTATGTCAGGACACAAGAGTATGGCGTTCTTTCCTCTCTGCCTACCCCCACGGGGAAACGGTGTGATGGTAAGTTTGTTAGTTCTATGAAATATAATTTGTTATACGAATAATTATGTTAATATTTTCACAATATCCCTATATCTTTCGTAGGAAGTTCGAACAGGTAAATAAATCCTACAATGTGATTGGGAATATTAAACCCACGCATTTCTCTTTTCCCTAGCATAAGTAAATCGTCTAAATCTTTGAGTTGGTCTCTAAACGAGAGAGACAGACATCTTACGCCCACAATATATTCTGTGAAATACTTTTATAGTACAACGTTTAAAGAGTAATGATTCTAATCCCCTGATTATCGAAGGTATAGAATTCTACATTTTTCGCTCACTTATCACTAATCTACCGCTTGACAGTCTCTGCAACCTTGGTACCGGAAAAGTGACAAAGGCTTACCCGAGTGTTTGACGCCCTCCAATTCGAGTAATCTGGCATGAAAATATTTTTTTTAATCCTACAGAGTCTGCAGCACTCCCGAATAGCTACTCTATATACGGTAATATAACGGTACTAGTGCGACAGTGATATCCGCTAACATTTGAAGTAAACGATCAAAAGCCCGTAAAATATGTTTACTGACAAAAACTTATTTAAAAAAATAATTTTGATTACCAGGGGCGCTCAGTGAGAACAAGAAGCATTTTTTATAAGCATACATATATTTTGATAAGAAACCCAAATAAGAGATATATGTCGTAATATTAATAACATATTAATATTTCATAATATTCTGCCGGATAAATATTTAATTTCGTTTTTTTCTCCAAATATATGTTTAAACAAAAGTCGAGCTTCTTGAACTCACTGCACGCCCCTGCTGATTACCTTTATTGAATTACTATGTACCTGGTCAGCGTTCGGAGAAAGATAAACTTTTAATAATCTTATTAATATTGAAGTCCAAAAAAATTAAAAATATTAATATTAATTTTAAAATCTCTAATGGTATTTATACTCTTTGACAGTACAAATGCTGCATTCTATCAACAAACTATTACTACTAAAAATGTACCATAATAATACTTTTAAGCATTATTCTACAAAACATAAAATTAAAAATCTATACATAAAATATATTTAAGAAAGTACGCTGTTGGTGTAGTGGAAATGACGCTCGCCTATTGATTTGTTGGTCTGTGGTTTGAGCCCCATTCCATGACACCAAAAAATCAGTCCTATTTTCATAGCTCAGGCGCTTAGCTTCGTTTGAAAATACGAGTAGTAAGAATATTGATGCAACACGTATTCCGTGTTCGATCCGTCTCTCTTTAAAAAAAACAAAAATCATGGCATGGTTAATTTTATAGCATTATTTAACCCTCTAGTAGTAGATATTGCATACAAAATAAGCAAAATCAATGCATTTTTTAGTTGTTCATTTGTTATGTATTTGCACCAAAACATATATTTTTGCTCCTTTTAAATGTATGTTCACATAAAAGGTATTCTTCAAATATTGATAAACAAATTATGTATAGATACTTATATATCATTATTTTATAATTCTTCACGAACAAATGTAATAAATTTGTTTGACGAAAACTTTTGTTGCATGACTTGGCAGATCAATAAACCAAGTTTCCAAGTGATGTCCTCATTTTATATTGTTAAAAGTTGTTGCAAAAAATAAAATGACTTACGTCTTTAGATGCCGAAAATGTAATACGTTTTTAAAAGTTTGGCAAAATTAAAATAAAAAGTTAAACCATCTCCCATCTCCCGTCTGAGATTTTTAAAACGTTTGTCGCGGAATCGTCTCTCCTTTTCCCGAAAACACCCGAAAAGTTGGGAAACAAAACTTTAGCTCCTCACTTTTATTGTTTCATCCGAATACGAAAAACTTCAATAAAAATCTGCATAATTTATGTAATCACGTAGAAATTCTCCAGTGCAGGCTTAATGGAACAACTACCCCTTGTTTAGTCGTCCTCACCACCCCGTACAATAAAATAAAACGTTACGGCCCAACTTGTATTCGTCCCTGGGCCCTGTGTATGTGAATTTTAGGAAAGATTTTCATTGCTTTATTTGCGTTTGGAGCATCAGACTACTGGAGGCATTCCACCATTTACGACATGGAAAATTTTTTGTTGAAAATATTATTGTGTTCTTTCACCCATTGAAAATAATGGGGATGTAAAAAATAGGATTCCATAAATAAAAGTCTTACGTTCCTTTGCATCCGCGATTCCATATGTCCGCATCCACGCTTGTTGCGTAGCAACTAAATTATACAAAAACAATATTTCCATAAATGATTACCTTTGAGAATCAGCATTGGTCGAGAAAATAAATAATAAAATGTTCTCGTTATACCTTTGAACTATAAATAATATTTTTTAGAGAAATTGATTAATTTATAAAAAAAAATATTGATTGTATTATTTGTATGATAAATCTACTAATATTATTAGATTAATTACACCTACATGTTTCGGGAATATCTGTCCATCGTTAGGGTGTATCTATATGTCAAAATATGTAAATGAATAATGTCTTTTGTTTTTTGTTTTTCTAAATTATTTTTTAAATATTATTGCTTTCTGTTCTGCTGAAGTTCTTGATTACTCGCAATAATTGAATTTCTTTTAGAATTGGGCTTGTAGTTAAATTTAATTGATTATTAATAATATTTTGTTTACTATTGTATGCTTAACTAATTTCTAATGATTCTTAATTATTCAATTTCAGATCAAAATTATTTACGTGAAAATAGAAAGTCCTACATTTTTATCAAAACCGTGATCATTTTCTAATAAACAAACATATATATATATATATATATATATATATATATTTATTTTAACATTTAACGTACAAATGTACAGAAGTAATATATACATGTACAATTTTGAACATTTGTATAGATGTATGATTGATTTTAAGGAGAAACGGTGAACGTTACATTGTGTAAAGTGATTACTTAATTCAACCTTAAAGACATGTTGTAAGTGATGAAAATGCCCAAAAAAACTTCCATTCATAATTTCCCATATACAATGCTACGTCTCTATGACACATGTACCTATAATTTATCTTAATTAATTATCTCTCCATGGAAAAAAATAGTAATTGCGTTCTTAGAACATTTTAATAAAAATATTGTAATAAATATGTATTAATTACATTTTACCTTTTTTTAAATTTATTTATTTTAAATTAACTCTTGCAAAACTGTAATTACAGTTTAAATGCAAGGATTTAATTATAATAAGTGTATGTACATTTCTTTACTTAATTGTATTTAATTTATGAGATATTATATAATAATCTACTATATTAAACTATTTTTTGCTTTTCCTGTCCACTTCACAATTCACTGTAGTATTTTTTAAATGTGTTTTTTATATTTTTTTGTCCCGTTACATTTTTTATTTTATCCGGTAGCTTGTTGAATAATTATGAAGTTACGCACTGTTTGGTTCTGTCTCCGTAACAATTATTTGTTTTTTTTAATTCTAGTTTTTTATTCCTTATTTGTCTTGTCGTATTGTGATGGTCGACATAGAGATAGATTTAATAAATTTAGAAAATCTTAAAATAATAATATTCAAAAAAGCCAAGTATGGACATCAAGAATATATTTCTTCTGGTTTGAATCGTTTAAAAATAAAAGCCTGATATATTTCTTCTCAAGATTCTATGTATTACAAGAGGCTAACAAAATATTGAATATTCAGCTATACAAGTAATATTTCTTAGATCTTTATTATACCATATATATAATTCTGTGTTAAATTAATATTGTTTGCGAATCCTAATAGACTCGACCTTGTGAGTAGGTGCGAACGAGCCTTTATTATTTATGAATCGGAACAGCAAGTCTCGCGTGTAGCGGGTGCTTTACTATTATTTTAACGAAACGGACCAATCACAGGCGCGCTTTGCCTTCGACGAGTTGAGACAGTGGCGACCATCCCGATGACTGAATCCGGCCAATGGCGGGCGCCGGCGGTGAAGTCATCGCGCATAAGATGAGTCACTGCACTAGCATGGATTTCGGAGGTACGGTGCAATCGTTACTATAAAAGGAGCGAACACGATATACTCAGCCCTTTCGGTTCGAGACCAGACTTGCGAGCGGAAGCGCTGCCCGAGAGACTACCGACAGAGCCCTCAGTTCCAGAACAGCATTTGCGGACGGAGTTGCTGTCCGAACGTGTGGAGGAACCTACCATTTCATCATTAACAGAGAGGATCATACCGCCACTGTGTAACAGCTAAGGAACACATTTATATTATCTATCGGTTAACTATTTTCACTATCGAAATGTATTTATTTTGGGAAGATTTAAGATCGGAGCAATTATGTATAAATAATATCACAATTTATTGTGTGATATTGGTTCATTTCGTACGGGAATATCTCCCAAACGAATATATTTTGATGCATGGGGATTTTCATACTATTTGTATTAACAATTGATTTTACGGAGATCTATAAGCAGCGCTTAATAGATTCATAATAATTGTCGACGCGTTACGTATTGCGTAACCAGATATCAATCCAAATCGTACGGGAATATCTCCCGAACGAATATATTTTGATGCTTGGGGATCTTCATACCATTTGTATTAACAATTGATTTTACGGAGCTCTACAGGCAGTGCTTAATAGATTCATAATAATTGTCGACGCGTTATGTATTGCATAACCAGATATCAATCCAAATCGTACGAGAATTCCTTCCGAACGAATATATTTTAATGCATGGGGATTTTCATACTATTTGTACTAACAATTGAATACACGTAGTTCTATAAGGAACGCTTAGTAGCCTTATAATAATTGTATTGCATAAGTATTGCGCAATCCGTCTTCAGCTAACTCTTTATGATTTGAGTACCTCGGTATATCCGGCTTAACAAGTAGCTTCAGAACGACGAGTTAAGGACAGAATGGGGAGATCTAACTGAAATTTGAGTTTTCTGGTTTATGAACGTCGAGCTAGGTGAGGTTGTGGATGACGCTCGTGTCATTAGTCTGGAATCCGCGCAAGCCCCTGCGAGGTACTCTTAAAAGCGAGACCTCCCTTGTTGATCGGAGTGACCACTAGACTCGACCTTCGCGCCTCATCCTGCTCAAAAACAGCGTGAACCAACGTCGTGAATTCTCTGACTTTGGAAGGATTTTCATGCCTGAATGCTATGAAATCTCAATAGAAAACGTTAACTTCTATTTCATCCTCTGTAAAAAGACAGAGCCAGATGTAGTATAAAAATCATTCATTCATATAGAGTAGCTGGGATATTATAAATATTTTACTAACGTATTTTATTATAACATAAATGTATAGATTATTAGATTCGTTGGATATTACGTATTATTATGCAATCGTTTCCACACTGCTCCTATAAAAGAATTTGAAGTTATTACGATACACAACGGGGTCCTTCATTCATTAGACGAATCATGTGCCAATTCAACGACGTATTACGAATAGTATATATTGTATTTATTGAGATTTAGTCGCATTTATTATTTCTAGAAAGAGTTTTAGTATTGGTGCCAGGCGCCATTATGAGGCGGAAATAGTTCATATTCATAGCCCGACTGTAATAGGTATTTTTGTCACGTAAGAGGTAGCACTTTTAGTAGTATAACTGGGTTTTATGTTTCGTCTCTGACGGACAGGATGGTATAGCTGTGGTTATTTAGGTAATACACTTAGTAAATGCAAAGGGCATTAGGTATTATCAATTTCGTATGCGAACTCAAGATGTTCGAAATATTCTAGTTAATATAATTTCATTGAATATTTACTGCAAAATAATATTTTATGAAAGAAGTAGTTAATATTCCATTCAAAGCAAATGTTTTAGTCAATATCTTGATAGATAATATTCAACAGCAAATCAGACATGTTAGTTAGTATTTTTAGTTAATATTGCATTCAAAAGCAAAAATACCATAGAATAAATTGTTTTCAGTCAATATATATATTTTAATTAAATGTATAGTTAGCACTGGCAGAGCATTAATATTCTATAGAATACATTATTTATAATATTCCATAGAATATAATATTTTATTCCGCGTTCATTATGTAGTTACAACGCAATTCGCAGTCGTGCCCCTCTCGCGCCATGCAGAGCATCGAGCGCTCACATATAAGAAAAATGTTTTATTTAATATTGAGATTTATATTATATTATACTTCGCCTTATACGTTTGGACCACCCCCTCATACATCACTCTGGTGCCGGACCAAGAGATATATTGGATTTCTATATTTAACAAAACCACACTTTTTGATGAGGACACCCTACTATCTAGCAGGGTCATCACAGTTGGTAGCCGCGACCAGGAGTTGGCAAATCAATTGAACGTAAAAGATAAAAATAAATTTCAACTCGCGACGATTAAGCATCGACATTTTAAATACAATTATTAATACAGAATTCATCTTTAATACGTTAGGAAGACCCTACTATCTAGCAGGGTTATCACAGTGTATTCATGATGTATTGGTGTTTTGAAACTGTTCTTCTCGTATTCTTCAGTGTTATTTTATAGTAAAGTTGTTTTTGGATCGGTAAGATTTTACACATTTTGAATAGGTTTTCCGGTTGGTCCTTACATGCTTCTTTTTGTTTTTTATTTGCTATAGTTTTAATAATTCTTAATTGTAGTTGTTTTACTTTTTCTAAGTGTGATGGATATGTCAACAATTGAGTCTACTTAACTATAATATAAGCAATAACCTCTTACCTTCTTTCGTCTGTTATTCACAAAATAAATAAATATTGAATCATGGATAAGACAACAGATTGCAACATGCACTTCAGTCAAAACACAAAACCAAGTTATCTGTTGGTCGCAAGCAGCCGTGAAGCCATAAAGCATTAGCAAGTCATAAAACAGGCGGCCATTATTTCGTGTTTACGTAAAACATTTCCATAACGCGATCTGGATGAATAATAACTGGCATCAATAAAGCTCTGCAGATTCCGGCCAAAGCGGGGGAAGCGCACGTCATTACATTTCAACGCATATTGGAACTACTCGCGTACAACGCGTGAAATAATCTCACCCTACAGAAATTCTCTTAGGGGATGAAGTCATTCCGTCAATACACCATCACTGAGATATGGCGGGGGAACCACCCCAGGTTGTTTCGATTTTTTCAGTGTGACTGTCGGCATACTGTATGTGTCCGGATTTAGAGCGAGAATATGAGGCGTAAACGTTCGTGAAATTTGATGAGTTTTGTCAGAAAATGCAGTTTAGTAGTACACGATACCTTTTAAATACTATTATTAAATTATTTTATCACATAATATCATAAAACGTCCGTGTTTCTGTAATTTTATTATTAACTTTATTAATTGATTTCGAGTCATTAAATATTTTATGGCTCTAAGTAGTGCTTGTTTTCTCAATCAGCTATTGGTTTACTGCTAATCTATAGGAATGCAATTAAGAAAAATATTTTTTAAATAGATAAGTAAAATAATAAAATGTTATAATTAAAAAGTGAAATATTGTGTAATAAAAATGATATATTTTAAAAGTTAGTTATTCTTCCAACAATAATATTTTATAGATAAATTATAAATGTCTCTTTTTATGGGGAAGTAGGTATGGAAGTCTTTGGGTGTTCATAGGGCTTACGACCTATCGTATGGCTGACTTAAGTGATCACTTTACACAATGTAACGTTCACCATTACCAGTCCATGATAAAATACCACATCAATAAATTTTTTGGATGTTGTATATATTTAAGTTTTACAAGCAATTCTTATGTATGTTGCAATTATCATTAGCGCGACCGGCATCCAAAGTTTTTTCATTCTCCTTCATTTAACACAGATGCCACTAATGATATATCTATTTTCGATTGTAATTTTTTTTTAAATATCATTTATATGTGTAATGAGATTCTTCCAAATAATTTAGCATTACACTAGAATACGCCTGAAACATTATTTCAATTTTTAAAATGCCTTTTTAGATCAGTTTTCTTTACATTCAGAATATTTTGGGTTTGTCCAAATTTTTCAGAACACGGACTAGATTTTGTTCCATGAACTATGAACACCCAAAAAAAGACTTCCAAACGTTCCCTTTATTCCATATTTTCGCACATTAATAGTAGCTTCCTCTTTATGAGATATCTCTAATATATATAACATGATTAATGATGTCCTCCTGGGGATAAAATCCTGTATTGTGTTCTTGAAAATTACCACATGTTCAAAAAAAATCTTAAACTGTTACGTTAAAAAAACAATAAATAGGGGAATATATTATTTTTATTAAATCTTTAAATATCTTTCACGCTTTATAAATTTAAAAGATAATCTGAATAATGCAGCAAGTCATTCGAAAGAAAAATATCAAAGATTCGCTTATACTTAAATAAAGTATCGACAAATTATTAACTATTTTAATGAAAATGACTAAAGTGCTGATTGAAAAATATGTATATTTTGGGTAATTCCTAAGCTCCCAGGGCCCAGCCTTGCGGGAACCTCCACGTGTGTAATTGAAAGATAGATGGCAGTTTTTTTATTATTATTTCTGAGCACAATGAAATTTTTCATCCGCCTCGCTGCCCTCCCCCTGTCCTGGGGATGGTGCACGGAAGCAAAGAAGGGAAGAACAGAAATATGAAGGGCAGGAGGGAAGATGAAGAATGTATAGACGGCAGGAGGACCTTTCAGATGAGGGGAGACGGGAAACGCTTCCGGTAATGAACTTTTGCGACGATTAGGGCGACGAGTAGTTGGAATCATTTCGTTGAAAAATGTTTTAGGTGATTAACGCAGCGCCGTGGTTGATATTTTTTTAAAATAACAAGCTGGATTACAGGGCGTCGCTGCTTAAAAACGAAATTTAACTTAATACTTTTATAATGGTTTTAATACTAAATTAATTGATAACATGTTAAATATTAATTAAAATATATTTTTTTATCTTTTGTTTACCCATCTACACATGAATTTATAGAAAAGCATTAGAGATAAATCGTATTTTAAGTAATCATAATGTTATGTGTCGTGGCTCGGTCGAAATAAAATGAAAAAATTATCTTTATTATCGCTTCAACATTTTATCTGACATTTTACAATCGCTGGGAACGCAATACTTTATTTAAACTAAAAGAACCGCTTCGTTTTTGTTTTTTTTAAATCTTCGCTTTCCGATTATCTGTTACTTCGTTATTTCACGACTGAGCACACCGGCCCGTCGTTCTGCGCATGTTCTGCGCTGTTCTGCGCGCATGCGCCTTCGTTTGTATTCGGTTGTCAAACGTTAACAGACAACTCGTTACAATATTTAAAATTCTTCTTCTTCTTCCCAGGCCGTAGATCCCATTTACTTTGGGCCGGCTTTCTTCGTCCGCCGTCTCCATTGAGCACGGTCCTGCGCCATGCTGTCGTTGAGTCGATCTTCCTTCAGGTCTCTTTCGACCGCCGTCAACCAAGTGGCGGGCGGTCGTCCACGTTTGCGTTTTGTCGTTGACAGGCTAAGGGCAAACTCACATGGTCTTTTGGGCATCTCTGCACGTGACCATACCATCGCAGACGTTTCTCGTTGGTTTTGTCTTTAATTGGGGCGATTTTAAAGCTACCTAGCACTTATTTGCTCATTTCGAACTTTGTCTAGTAGTGTGTCATCCGCTGACCAGCGTAATATGCGCATTTCTGTTATATGCAATTTATTAAGGTATTGTTTGCTGGTCGTCCGACATTCTGACCCGTAAAAAACAGCAGGTCTAATGGCTGTTTTGCATATTTGTCCTTTGACCTTAAGAGGCATTCATCTGTCGTACATTAGGCCTTTGAGTTGTCTTCATTTCGTGCAGCCTATCGTAGTTATGTGAGTAACATCATTGTCAATTTTTCCTTCATTACTAATAATTGAACCTAGGTATTTAAATTATGTCACTGTGGGTAGTATCGGGGGACCAATGGAGATCTTGATATTATTAGCGTTATTAGTATCATCGATTGGACAAATGTTCTGTCTTTTTTCTACTGATCTTAAGACCATTTTTGTTCTACCAGACCACTTCTAACGAATAGTTTAAGTTTAGTTGCAGGTCTGTTTCATCGTTAGAGTTCAGAACAACATCGTCTGCATATAGAATATTTCATGCCTGTGCTCTCTTTGACAGCGTTTTGTCAGATGGTCTATGGTGGTGTTGAACAATATTGGGCTAAGTGTGGAGCCTTGATGTACCCCAACTTCGACATTAAACCTTTTTTCTTTGCCTACAGGGCTTACGAATTGGATAGTGGCAGATTTGTACATATCCTGAATGAGATTTATGTAGTATTCAGGCACTAATTGATGCCTAAGTGATTCCCAAATTAGATCCCGAAGCACATGATCAAATGCTTTTTCCAAGTCTATGAAGATCATGTGTAGACTTTGTTGGTTTGCGTTTTGTAACATTAAACGTATTATTTAAATTGCGTCTAATGTACTTTTCTTGGCTACGAACCCACATTGATGTTGAGTCTAATATAATTTATTGTCTAATAAATTATACATTTTATCTATTATTCGCCGCGACTCGTTCCTAATTTTTTAGGGTGTCTGATTAGTGTCATAGTTTTAGAGCTCTATTTTTTAACTACCTTACGTATGTCTAACTCTGACTTGGCTGACTACAATTTGTTGTAAAAATCATGGTTACATTTTGCCATCCAAATTGCTACTTGTCTCTTAGTTTGCTTCTTAATTTCTTTATATCGCCTGAGTTCAGTCTAAACTTTTGTGGACCTCCATAGTTTCAAATTCAATAATTAAAAATATCCCACATTCTATACAACTATTATAAAATTATATATTGTTTATTAAATTATGTAGAAATTTTGATCTAAAAATTAAGGAGTAAATATTACATGCAAAAATCAAAGCATTGCAGTAGGAAAAATTAAAAAAATTTGGAAACAAGAATTATTTTGTTTTTGTTACTTCTGTACTTGGAATTATAATTTTCAGTACATATATCCTATCCTGATTAAGGGATTATTGGCCCCGAAGCGTGATGATAATCTAATAAATAGTGGTTTGCACAAAGTTTTTCTTTAATTGAAATACTTTAGTATTTTTTGAATGAGAGAAGAGTTTTATGAATGTAAAGTATTAATGGAAGTAATTAATTAATAAAGATATTTTTAATTTTTATATTAAATATTTTTTAACTAAAAACTGTTTTAAAATATTCTTAAGAATATTGTTAAGATTTTTGGATTTTCTCATTTATTTATTTTTTGGTCGACGTTTCGGATCCTCCTTCATCAGGATGAACGACCCTGTAATGTAGTGTGAAACGTTGGTCATAATGGTCGTAAAAACATGGCATATTACCCCAAAAAACACAAACCAGATGATTCTGAACGGCCGTAAAAACTTAAGAACATTAGTGAATTATGATTATTTTAGTGTTTTTTTATGTCCTATTTTTTTGTTATTCTAATAATATTCTTTATTACTTAAGCAATGATGAACATAATATTATATAACAAAACTTAACCTTACAAAAATACATTTTATTTTTCATAGTTACATGTTATAATATCATGAAACCAATATATTTATGAAACTAGAATATAAGATTATAACAAATTTTGACTGGTTGAATATGTAATATAGACCCACTCACTATTTATTATGTTTCGTAACTATTGAGTAACTTACTTTCTTTCGGATTACGGCGAAAGAAATCTTAAAGAAAGTTCTTAGTCCAACTCCAATGAAGAATTGATTTATTCAGAGGCTTGTCTATAAATTTTCCCAAAATCAAAATGAAATTATTATTTTATGCATCATTAAAAGTTTGATTTCTTCTGCGTACATAACGACATGTATTTATGCATATGAGTTATCGAGTATCAAAATATATCCAAACACCATTATGTTTTAGATTCCGATGACAATATTTATTGACACGACGTGGTAGAGATTTTTTTAAATTAATTTACTAAGTCACTGGAGATGAATTAAATTTAAACACATCTCGAATTCATTTCGCAATTTATCACTCGTCTGTGAACACTTGATCTTCGCTTTTTTATCGAAAATTCTGTTCAACTATCGCACTTAGGTAGATATTTCGTTTAATATTTATTAAACACAGCAATTTCTATGGTTTGTTGCTAATATCACACTGGCAGAAACGTCAAAACAAATATGTAGTGCCCGCGGCACCGGACCCGCTTTTTATGCGAAACGTATTGGTTTTATCGGATCTTTAACATTACATTTATAGTGTTTGCGAGAAGATTCCCGTTTTTTTCAGACTGTTCCCGACATCTTTCAAATGTTGTATAAAATCCCAGAGTATTGTAGAGTAGCGAAGGGAAAAAACGTATTTATTTCAAAATGAAGACTACAACACACACACGTTCACCAGACTACAAAGAAGACTACTTTGAAGACTACAAAGTGTACAGTACATTTGTAGTAAAAACTACATGAAGTGAACTAATTGTAGTACTACGAAATTGCAGTACTAATGAAGTGAAGTAATTGTAGTATTAATGAAGTGAAGCAATTTTAGTATTCATGAAGTGAACAATTTCAGTACTAAAAAAATGTAGTACTAATGAAGTGAAGTAATTGTAGTACCACAAAACATCTACTTCCCAAAAATTTCACATAAAAAATATACTATTTGAAGTGTGTGTACTTTGTAGAGTTCGCTTTGAAATGAAGTGTACCATTTGAAGTATGTACTTTCAATAACTTTGAAGTGTATGTAGTTTGTAGTTTGCACTACACTTTAAAAGGTGTGAAGTGTACACTTCAATGTAATGTAGTACTACATTGTAGTAGTGAGTACAGAGCAGACCCATCACTACTGTAGAGTGTTCTGAAGCAATCCATAGTATGATTTCAAAATTATATATAATAAGTGCGCAATTTATTTTGTTGAACATTTCAGTACAGTATATCTAAAACATGTGATGGAATTCAATTAAAAAATTATATTTAATATATTAAAGATATTTTGTACGTGCTTACAAACTAGATTGAAATTGAGTCAACATTGTTCCTTGACGAATTGTTTTCTAAATAGCCTTGACGCCTTTGTCAGATACGCTTTCCTCCCGCATCTTCATGCAATGTCACATTAAGCATTCGGTGTGAAAACGGCCGGGGCAAGCGACGAGCGGCGTCACGACCGGCGACGTGGTGCCCCGCTTTCATACCGCGGGCTTGTTTATTTATTGTCGTGCAACCAATTATCAAGTCGCGAGGGCCGGCCGCGGATGCTGGATAAATAATACGAGATAACGTCCCTCCAGGAAAAGGAAAACGGACACAATACGTCGAACGGCTTGCTCCAGCACAGCTCATAAATAATGCTTTCAATGCGCGGCATCAAATTTTCAACAGTGTAAGAATATGGAAAAAAGCCAAATTATTTTGGCGAAAAATTTTTGTTCTATATTTTTTTATGCTCGGATCATGATTAACTCAAAATCTTGTGACGGGGAAACCAAAAATACCTACATTATTACTCCTTACCAACAAGTCAGCTGTAATAGCGCGTGCCAGTCTTCGCCTGGTACAAACTGTTGAGAATATTAATTTTTTTCAACTACGCAAATTCTAAACCATTGCCTCCAGAAGAAATCGTCATCGGTAAAGATATATTACAGATGTTTGATAGAGAAAAAGCTTTTTCTATATGGGAAAGTAGATATATAATTTTATTTTTAATAAAAGAAAAACATTTTATAAAAAAAATATTGCTCCCTACTCTCGTCAAAATATATATGTTTCATTACCAGCGGTGCCATCTATAAACTTTTCCATGGGAATTACAAATTTCAACCGTAGATGGCGATAGTGTAGTTTGTATTGAGGTACATTAATGCCATATCTTCTTCTTCTCATCAGCCTTCGTCTCTCCACTGCTGGATATAGGCCTCTTCCCTCTCTTTCCATCCTTCCTTGTTTACTAATTGTAGCCATTTCTTTCCTCCCACAGCGGCAATATCATTGGAAAATCTCTTTTGAGGTCTTCCAATGCCTCTTTTATTCTCCTAAGGTCTCCATTTCAGAACTCTGGTAGGCCATCTTGTAGCATCCTGCCTTGCAACGTGTCCTGCCCATTGCTATTTTAGCTTCGCTACACGATCCATGATATCCACTACTCTAGTTCTGCGCCTAATTTCGTCATTTCTAATTCTATATCTTAGGCTTATCTATATCCAAGCATATCTTATCTATATCCAAGCATGGATCTCTCAATGGATCGTTGTGTGCATTTGAGCTTTTCTACACTTTTCTTTGTTAGGGCCATAGTCACCAATCCATACGTCATCACTGACAGTATGCATGATTCAAAGGCTTTTCTTTTTAGGCTAATTGGGATCTCTTTGTTCTCGAAGATATGTTTGAGTTTGCTAAAAGCAGCCCAGCTCATTCCTATTTGTCTTAATGCCATATAAAACTTTCTACATTTGACAGATGTGGTGGTTACTCATGGGTGGATTAGGTGAACGTTACGTTGTATAAGGTGATCCCTTAGGCCGATCAATGATAGGCCGAAAGCTCTGTAGTCATAGAAAAAAACTTCCGTTTCTACTTTCTCATAAAACTTGCCCTGTCTCTGTGAGACAGCTATATTATATCTTGATTTGTAATGTGCTTTAAATATTTAACACAAAATGTAGGCATGTACCTATACACCACCATAAAAGAAATCTTTAGATTATTTTTCATTTCTTTAATAATTGATATACTGTGTATATAAAAAGTATATTTTAATAATTATTGGTATTTTGGAGTCATTGTGAGAACCAGACCCGAATGATTAATTTAAATATTTCAATAGCTTAAATTATTTTATATCGTTCACTATCACGATGGAATACAGCATAAAAAATCTTTATATTGTGTAAAATTTTGTCTCAAAATATAGTTTAAAATAAATAATTGGACACTTAGTTATATTATAGATGTCTCACAGAGACGAAACTGTATTTTTTCAAGGGAGAGAAGGTAAAGAAGTCTTTTTTGGGTGGCCATAGGCCTTACGACCTATCGTATGGTTGGCTTAGGTGATCACTTAACACATATGTAACGTTCGCCATTTCCACCCATGATAGAATACCATGTCTATTAATTTTTTGGAAGTTGTATATATATTAAATTTTTGCGCCACGTTTCACATGTGAGTTCTAACGACTCCCTAGCGGCTAGCACCAAAGCTTTTTCCTTTCTCTTGAATAACCACAGATGTCGCTAAACGAGACATCTATATTGATTTTGGAGTTTTTTAGCTATATGCTTTATCTTGTCTAACGGAATTTATCCGAATTTCTATCACTACAAATATTATTTTCAATTTATTAAACTCCTATTTTTAACTGTTCGAAGAATATTTTTTCTTCTTCTGTATGAAGGCTTGAACTTTGTGGTGAAATTATTATTAAAATAAAACACAAATCACTTTGTTTTCAACACTATATTAGATTAAAAAATCTACATGTTTCGAGAACAATGTTCTCTTCATCAGGATTATTGTGTACTAATCTTAAAAGTTGAAACAAGCAAATATGTTACGGTGAAGGAGCGGTTGAGGGGGTTGGTGAGGGGAGGGGGGGTTCGAGGTGTTGATTATTATGGGTCATTTGGAATGTTAAGTGGAAAAATATTCAAAATAGGATTATGCAAAAATTTCGTCTGTGTATTTATTATATTAGACTTAATATTAACATTTTTCCTAATTTCGAGTATTTCTAAATTATTTATTTGAGGTATCTTATAGTTGAAATGTAAAAATTTTAAGCCTGTGTTAATATCAAATGTATGGTCAAATTCTATTAGATGTTTTGCGAAATCAGAATCAATATTGCTAGTTAATGCTTTGATATGTTCTTTAACCCTAGTTTCAAAATTTCTTTTTGTTTTGCCAATATAAAAATTATCGCAATCGTTACAATTAAGTCTATAAACTCCTGATTTCATGATAGGATTATCACTATCCTTGTTATTTAGTATGTATTTTTTTAAGTTGTTACTCGTATAAAAGGCCGGCTGAATTGAGTTAGGAATATTTTTAGTTATTATTTTTGACAAATTGTTATCGACAAATAAAATTCTACGCCATTGTTTATTTCTATCTGTTGACTTAGGATAGATATATTGTTTAAAAAAAAATTGTTTTATCTTTTTATGTAATAAATTATCTATTAATTTAGTAGAATAACCATTATTATATGCTATTTGTTTAATAAGATTTAATTCAGATGTATAATTAAGATCAGATAAAGGGATTGTAATTAATCTATGTAACATGAAGTGAAACGCCGTAAGTTTTTGGGAAAAGGGGTGATTCGATGAATTGTGTATAACGATATCCGTGTATGTGTCTTTTCTAAAAATATTAAATTCTATTTTGTTATTTATCAAGGTTAAATTTAAATCTAAGAAATTTAAACTCTTATTCTTTCCTGAAAACAAAGTGATTCCTATTTTTACTTGGTTATTTTTCCTCCAAGTAAAATTTTAACTGCACCACAAACCGCCCAGCTTGAGTCGCCGATCTCGCCCATAAAACTCGTATAATCTGTCACGAAGTATCTATCCCGACTATGATCCGAGCTGGTCGCGAACCCGCATACTCCGAGTCCATGAGAACCGCAGGAATGCGACATTGAAAAAGGTTAAATGGGCAAATATACACATTTTTTGTGACATACAAATAGAAAAACATTCAGTTTTACCTACAGGAGGATTCACTTAATTGAAGTTTGAGGGCTTGAAGATTTTTGATCTTTCAAAGAATAAAGTGAATTTTTTTTTATTTTTTTTTACTTCATCTGTCATGTATCACCTGCAAAAAATTCAGAAGAGTACATCTCGTTCAATTTTAAATAGAAAGTATTCTATACACTTTATGTGAAATGTCAATAGTTAAGGAGATAAGCATCATAAAAGTTAGCATTTTTTTCAATATCTCTCGACATATCCTTTGTAAAACTTTATTAGTTAGATTTTCATGAAAACAATTTATATAGGATATTAAAAATTTATTCGTTTTAATATAAAAAGTAATGAATATGTATGATATGAAATTTGTAGATTTTTAGATATAATATAGATTTTTAGTACACTGTTTGGATCGTCATAGAACTTTCGCGAACCTTCCAGAACTTTCAAGAAATTTATTGAATGTACAGGAACCTTCTAGACACACCGACATATTCCGCCACTCAGTTTAGAATCTTATAGAACTTTTGGGAATTTTCCAGAACTCCTTCCAGAACTTTCTATAGCAGGTTTTTTCGGAACCTTCTAGACTCACCGACACAGTCGGCGCGCCTATTTTGAAACAATATGAAGCATTTGCGGCCTTCCCATAACAAAACAATGTGCTAGAAAGCACATTTTCGTCACCCACTCCCACCCACGCACAGCCACCCCCACCAAACTCGCATATTTTTGATGTGACACCAAGGGCTACCACCACCATAACCACCGGTGGGTGGTTGTGGCTGGTTGTGGAGAAAACTTGGCGGGTAGGTAAACACGGGTTTCTTTATATATTATGACGTGGAGTTCAGATCCTCATGATCTGAACCCCTCGTCATCACCAGCTAGTTCAGTCAGAGAAGAATGGGACTAAACTTACTCCTCTATTACAATCTCAGGGTCCTTTCGGTGATATTCGCACTGAACTCTCTCTCTCGAGCCGCTTCAGGTGCCTCTCATATTAACAAGTTCAAGTTGCAACAGATTAACAAAGATGGGTTTACATAACAAGACATTTTGTGCAATCAACATAAGCATTTATTCAATAAATATTGATTTTTGTGACAGTTTATAGAAATTTGAGACAGTCACCACATTATAACAATCTGTACACATACTAGAGGGCATACTAGTCATCAGACCTTAAATATATCTTATTATATACTAGCATTAAGTGGATGCATATTTGTCGAAGTTTTAAATCAAATTCTATACCTAGAAATAATAATGATGTCACCGCAAGTTTATATTAATTATTCGCCGTACTTTCCTCCAAATGCATACAATTAAATTTTGAAAATAAAGACATTTAACTTAAGTTTATTTCCATCTGAAAACTGCTTGATTGAAACAGCAACACCTTTGTCCCGAAGGAAGTTTTCTTATTACAACGGGGTACCGCAAGGACAGCGCAGCACAAAGTAACCTCATGCAGCGCACTCGATACGAACAGAACCTTATTATATTCCGATTCCTTTATGAAACAAGTCTCGCCTTTTGCCTGATGGGAGATACGACCTCAACTGAAGGCTTCAAACGACAGAAATCATTTGTGTTTTGAGTAAGGAAAATACAGCTATCAAGTCAAAAGAAATTGAATGTAAAATTGTATCCATTTATGTTTAACACTATATGGTGTTTGAATTTACACATATATTAATACAAAGGATATTTTTAGATACTATTTTTCATAAGAATATAAATTTTTGATGCCTTAAACATTGCGAGTATTACTTATTACTTGAAACAGAAAACTAAGAATTAATTTATATTTAGAGTGTTCGGGTTTTATAAATTTTTCATCATCAGGCTTAGTGATGGAACCTGCATTAAGATCCTAGAAATAAAAAATAATTTAATTAACGAATGATCAAGAAGCCATAGTCCTGCTAGTAAGAGGAGTATATCACTTGTCATAATTTTTTTAAATAAAATTTCAAAGCAGAAAACACTTTGTAGTTTGGCATTATATAACATTCAATTTAAAAATATAATTAAATACCCAGTTTTAAACCACTTTACTACTTGGTATATATTTGTACATTTATTAACTTGTTTCGTTTGGTCTCAACGTTCTTCAAGAATTTGTTGTATATTTGCTCTGTAATTATTATTTTTTTATCTCTTTTATTTTATACGTAATGATAAAAATATTTGGATAATTTACAAAGCGCCATTTTCGCAAATACTCACCTCAAGGGCGCTTTATCTTATACTCACTCTTGTCATTATTCTGTTATTTTATATTAACTCTGTATTTTACATCTTTCATTTTTATTATCTTATACTTACTTTTACTTACTCTCTTATTTTATATTATAAGGTAATTAGTGCAACATCAAATTACTGTAATAGGTTTTGTAATCGTTGAAATAAATAAATAAATAAAAGTATAAATATTGTCAAGTAAAATATACTTGTCACCCAAGAAGGTTGAGGTCAACCGAAAATAGTTGACAAATGTATGTTTTATATAAACAAAGGCAGTAATATCAAAAAAAAAAATTGAATACAGTCATCGAATATTACCAATTTGTACTGAATTCGATATTTTATAGGAAACAAAGCCTGTAAATTTAAAGAAAACACGTTAAGAATTTACTACATTTTAAATTAGGAAGCTTCGGTGAATGCATTAAAATTTTTATTTTATTTTTTTGGATATTGCTACCTTTACTTCACTTTACATATTTTTTTATTTATTTTTTATTGTTCACGAAAGAATATTTGCATGAAAAATGCTGACAATTTATCACTTAGGCTGGGCCTGTTTTAGAGAAATCGCCTTAAATTTTGATGTATTTTCTGTGTATTAAGGTAATATACTACAATCAGAATAAAAGCAAGAGCAAAAGCAATAAACATCATAAAATAAATCAATATAAAAAAAACGTTAGTAATAATATCAACAGTATTAAAAACCAGTATAAAATAAACAATTCTATGGAATTATATGTACATATTATGTAGTAATAAAGTTTTTCTATAGGTTTATCGAAAATTATGAATTGTCTAATATGGGGATTATTTATATGTATAGATCTGACCTATCCCCAAACTTAGAGAAATTCACAAAATTGAAAAATTAAGAACTTATTTGCCACTGTATTTCACCGATCGTGGTGATAGTAAAATTATGATAATTAAAATAAAAATTTCGTACTATGTACCCAAAATAACTTAAATATAGAGGTAGATAATTATTTTCATAAATTCAATATAACTTGTGTAAATAACTTACGGACAAAAATATAAAAGTTGAAGCCTATTTATGAAATTCTTCTTGAAAGGCTCTGAGTACGCCTTGAAGTATGGCGCGACATCTGTTTAATACTGCCAGAGGTTGAAGGTTAGCGCATAAAGTGCCAAGGAACTGATGAAACTGTATTGATTTCCAGTGAAATATGGACATTCGAGTAACCTTGTTCTCTAATAAGGTCTGATATATTTCAGAGCACTGGAAGAACTTCGATGTTATCAAAGAAAAATCGGTCGAGTCGAATAAAAACAGTTTTACGAACCCCGTCCATATTTCTGAGGAATACATACTTCATGAATTACGTATAAAACTTTTAAACATATTTTCATTCCATTATTGTTAAATTTTCTTCAAATCGTTAAATAAAATATTGTCGCAGGATCATGGCGGTTGGACCAAAGTCACTGGACACGAATTTAATTGGAGCACTATTTTTTACGGGGTAACCGGCTGTCTATATTTCATTTTTATTATTTGATGAATCGTGATATTAAAAAATGAGTTTAACAGCTTTATTTATAATGTAAAAAATATAATTTTTTCATAATTAAATTTAACACAATGGCGGATCTGCAGCAGGGTGAAGAAATAGTCGATTTGGAAAGGTGGTCCGCGGCTAGTAGCATAAGGGCTGTAATTTTTAATCTAGAATAAATAAATATACTTTTCAATTTCTTTACTCTAATATCAGGAAAAATACGTAGAAATCAATTTTTTGACAAAAAAAATTTTGCTTATCAAAAAAACCTACGTGTTTCTTTACATAGATAATTAAATTTTTTAGCTACTGTTAAAATTTGGAGATAGTTGGTTGAACATTGTTTGAGTTCTATTGCGAGCCAATTTAAAAAAAATTCTGTTTTAAGAATAACGCCTTTTAAGATTTGAATGGTGATATATTTAGTTTCATTATAGAATTTAATTTTAGATAATCTGCCTTTGGTCCATGATCCCAGGCCAATATTTTCATCTTCTTAGTCTTTTCTCGCAAATTTTAAACTCGAGCGAGCCTCTTTAGCTATATTGCTGGGTGAGCGATAGAAGAACTCATCAGCTTATCGGTTTCAACAAAAAAATTATACCATTTAGGGTCCATAATAATGTTCAAAACTTGTATTACCTATACAACACTGCAATCTTCATCGTTAAGCTAGGTCAAGATCATGTCAGAACAAAGATCGAGAACTATTTTACGTGTAATCAACAACATGGTGTTATTCAAATTCTGGTTACTGTTTATTGTAAGGCCTTACACAAATCTTTATACACGCGCACTATTGAAAATTTCCAATATTTTGGCCAAAGGATTGCCGCTCTCGCTCTTAGCTTCAATTTCATTTTGATTTAAAGAATTCCATATTTTCACATTGCTCCGTTTTGTTACAGTCATATTTTTTACACGAAACTTTCAAAATAATTATAAAACAATGGTATTTAATTATTGTAAATTAGTAACAAGGAGATGTTCAAAGCGCGCCAGAATAAGTCTTCTCAACAGCTATTCTGAGAGTTATAGTAAATCGTATGAAAAAAATAAGAACAGATATTCAAGACATCTGTATGCTTATTCGAAAGCTTAGAATCGTCACAGATTTCTGGGTAAACGTATTTGTAACCTACGAACCCCTTTAATGTTTCGTAGCGCCGCCCACTCTTGTAGCACTATGAGGCGCTTGGCGCGAGAGCCTATAACTTTGATAGAAAAAAAATATCTTCGCTTGCAACTACTTGCACTTCATTTCAAAACCTTATTTTTTTAAATAATAAAATCTGATCTTTTAAAAATCCGCATATCTTTAATTCAGAATAATTTCGCACTAATCACTCGTCTGTTGTCGCACTTATTAACTTTTGAGTGCTCGCTGTGTACCTACTCTTAATTTATTGTTAGGTACTGGTCGTTTGTTTATCTCGCCGCTGATTTCTATGAGATCACTTCTCTGTAACCGAAATTTCACAACAAACTGTTCGATTCGCTATCATCGTCGCATTCATATACATTTTCGGGTTTCTAGAAGTTTCGAAAATCTAGTAGTTTATTCCGGACCTTTCTGGTAATTCCCGATTTACTGTAATTCGAGTGGCTTTTTAGTGTAGTGTTTGTGATACTCGCTTAGTGATCCAGTGGTCGCTGGTTCAAGCTTCATTCCAGTTCTATCTCTATAACCAGAAAGTAAGTCCTATTTTCAAACACAAGCGTTTCGATTAATCTGAAAATAATAAGAATATTGATGTCACTCGTATTCCGTGTTCTCATCCATATCTATTTAAAAAAAAAACTTTAAAATATCCAGAGTGCCGTGAAATTTTCGACTAGGTACATGTAATTCCTTCCGTTTCTACAGTCTCGGGACAGTAAGCATTTTTTTAAATATAAATTATTCCTTACGAATCTACGCCATGTAAAAGAGGAATTTTACTAATGCGCGTAAACATGGGGTATCTGCTTGAATGATAGCAATGAAATGCTTTGCTGCATGTACAGGTGATTCAATATCTGAAATGAAAGACGTGAAAAATAATTTATAAAAGTATTTTGTACAAGCATTTATTTCTTTCAACTGTATTCAAGATCAAATGCCATTAATCATTACCACTTCGACGCACGGCGAAAATAATGATTTTAAAATGAATTTTATATACAATAACACAACTTCACGCCTACAAATTTCATTCGCTTTCGTTTTATCTTCGATATTTTATATATAAAATAATTATTCATTGAATTGTGGTTATGATAATATTAAATATTTGAAATTATCTAATATTTCATCAAACTAAGCAAAGCACTTATATTATGAAAAATAAGACTGTCATAGTAAATCACCATGCCAAATATTGTTGTTTTTTTAACAAACAGACCGTCAACAGGTCCTTAATGACCCTAATAGATGGGCCTAGAGTGATAATAAAGTACAAAATATAAATATTTTGTGAACATTTAAATATGCACTTTTTATAGTTAATTAATAATTAATAACGAAATATAATAAATGAAAAAATAAATTGAGAATAATATTCAGACGAACGCAATTTGTGAATTGACTCCCTTTAACTAGAGAAAACTCTTACCACTGGATAAAACAAGCTAATCAAAAAAACATTTTAATTTATACAAATCCTTTTTTTATATATTTACAATATTTGATTCATTTTTATATCATTTTGGGCCATATTAATTGTCTTCAAAAATTTACATATTAATTAAAAAATAGCAGAATATTACTAAAGAAAATGTGACTTTGTCAAAATTTATTTGATATCTTTCTAAAATGTAATAAACGTGTTTTCAGCGACATTTTGAATATATTCAGGATTCATTGTGTATAAAAGAGCCGACGCACTTCTTTGTCTCGGTAGTCCTGTATCTCAGCTGGTCCCCCCTGTATCCTACCTGCCTAGCAAAATAAAGCGTATTATCCTGTTTATAAATTAACCGCTTCCCCCCGATTACTATATCAATTCTAATCTTAACCTATTATTTACACCTTCCCGTCGCTGGGAAATATAATCCAAGCCCCCTTGGCGCTGAATCAGCCTGAAACCGAATTCCTTATTAAATCAAATTAGCCAGAAAATGCTTAGATAAAAGAAGATAAGGAATACGTGCCTTTATTAAGGTATATACCTAAATCAAAATGTTACGCTTCAAAAATACTAAATTTGTTATGTATTTAAATCTATTGTACAACGACTTAGCTGAAAAATACAAATAGTAAGATTATTATATTTTCATTTTTAAATGAAATTTTAAATAAAAAATATATTTATTCGCACATTTTCTTTTCATTTTCACTTCATTCTACTCATTTATTTATTTTATTTTATTTTTATTGGTCGAGTATAGAAAATGCATAAAAATTTTTTAGATTACAATGAATATGGTACAGAATCATGTACTAATGACATGCACCACACAATGTCAGAGAACAAAATATATATACCTGAAACACAATATTTGACTTTAAAACAATATATTGTGGAAAAACGCGATGTTTTGTAATGATTTTAACGTATAATTTCATTAAATAGAAGAGTACTGTACTAAAAATATGACAAAATCATTCGATTAAATTTTATCTATGTCTTAGGTAAATTCCTATATCGAGTTTAACAAAAAATATTTCTAAGAATGAATGCTCGAAAAATCTCCGTCCCTCTATGAAACCAGCTTTCTATACAACAAATAATATTGGTAACTTTTTGAGGAATATTAAAGATAAAGATCACGAATTGACTCACTTGGTGTTTATAAACTAAAATGTAATGACTGTCCCTCTTTTTATATTGGAAAAACGAGTCGTAATTTTGGTATTAGGATTAAAGAACATATTAGATGCTTAAATAATTCAAATTTTTCCGAATTTGCCAATCATATTATTGAGAGTAACCATAGTTTTAATAAAAATACAGGGGTCAACATTCCTCACATTAATAGTAAAGGTAGACGCCTTAATAATTTAGAGGCCCTAGAGATTAAGAAAGCTATAAATAATAATGAATCTATTATTAACAACCAAAAAAATTTAACTTACAGTCCTATTTTGAATATGTTCCCTTTCACCCTACCACCTGTTTCTTTCGCACCCCCCACTATTTACCCCCATTTGGACACTTAACACTGAAGTATGATTGTTTATAATTTTTTTAAAGTTCAATTAGTATTGGGTATACCCTGATGAAGGAACGTCGTTTCCGAAACCGGTTGGTTTTACCAAATAAATTTTAGTGGTGTAAACTAAGTTAACTAGTTTAATTATATTGAAATTGAATTAGTCCATTGAACGATTATGTAATCGTTCTTCCTCGTGATTCATTTACAAATATAAAATCCATCAAATTGTATAGGTACATTGAATTAAATTGATTTTTTACGAGCCCTCCCTTTGGCAGACCAAGTGGGGCGCCAGGCACAGGTCATTTGGGCGCTCTATTTTTAATTTTCGCGTCCAGCGCTTGTCCTGGTCGTAAAAGGAGCGGGAAAGAGTTTTAATTTAAAATCGGCCACCGCCGGCGCCACCGACTGCGCTATTTTAATTAGTTTTTTTTAATAGTCCCACATCTCACCTCACCTGCTCTGCGCTTTTCTTAATTTTTCAAAAAAAAACTAATTAATTATTATGAAAATGCAATGCGGACTTAAAATATAATTTTCTAAGATAAAATAATAACACAATTTATAATCAACTTTGTTTAGTAACCATTTCAGCTTAATTTCTCTTCTGTCTTCTTTTGTCAAGATGATAAAAAATTAATCCTTGACAAAGGTACAATTATAATTTTTTTTTTGTAAAAAAAATATTTCGTAAAAATAATTAAATATTCTGGTACCTGACTGTAAATATAAAATGATGAATAATATGAGTTAAACATCAGAAATATTTTTATAAGAATTAGTTTTTCATCAGACTGACAAAGGCTATGATAGTTTCCGAAACCAGTGGAATAAATATATAAACTCAATACCAATAAGTAAAGTTTATAATAATTTTTTTAAATGAATAACTAATTTGAACAATGAATAATACATTTATTAGCTTTTAATATTTAAAAAGATTATTAATTGTATCAAAAATCACCGGCTTGGGGTCTTCACTAAATATTATATTTTTGATACAATAATACTGCAGGATGCGCTTGTTAAAGGCTTAAGCGATCTTAGAGCGTGCATGAGTGCCAGTTACATTTTATTTTATTCGGTCATCCAACAGGAAGGCATAATTGCTTGGTAAGCCAATATACAGAAAAAATAGTTAAATGTCTCCCACAGTTAAAGGATGGCACAGATAAGATATAATTATAGATAAGTCAATTTGATATTAATGACAGATAAAACAATTTTACAGTTTCATTTAACCAATTGTTCCTAATTTAATATTACTATAAACAGACATTTACATACATTACATAGAAGTTAAGTAATACAAAAGCTTATTTATGTATGAATGGTATTATTCCTGCAGTAAAACGAGGTGATGGTTAGTTAGTGAGTTTTTCAAACCATAGAAAATACAATTTACTCAAAGTACAAACACAACAGCTAGTCGCTCACATTAGTTCCTTCATTACGCGACATTTTTTAAGAATTTTTACCTTTCTGTGTAGTATTTTTCTCCACTACCATCTATTTTCACAAGTAGTTCTCTAGTTGTAATTACAAAGTTTTTTTATTTTTATTTAATATTGTTGCCTACTTTTTTTGATGTCTTGGGTAACTTGGATGAGGCATTGTTTAGAAATGTTCGGCTTAATGTAGTTGAAAGATCTTCCGTATCAACATCACAACTGTTTTGTCCTACACAACCTGTAGTTCAAGGTTCCGCTGCCTGTTTGCCTGTGTAGCTCAAAAATTTTGTCTTGTAAGTATCTTCTACCCAAACTAAGGATTGTCATATTTTCTTATGCTAATGTTAAGAGATTCGCGTTTTACTACCGTATAATTCAATCGGTCTGAGAAATTTTTCATAAATTATATATTTATTATATTAACATTTATAATAAGCGTTTTATAAGACAAATTTAAAAAAAAATTAAAACCATATTAATTATTCAATTAGAAAGACATATAGAAAAATCTAATTCATGAAAAAATATTTGGCTACTATCGGGATTCGAACCCGGGCCACCTCCTTTCTGGGGCCGGTTCTCTAACCACTAAGCTATAGGAGCCTTGTGTATTTCCGTGAATATATCGACCTTATATGTAATCCGCACTTTATTAATTTATATTTTTGTCCATTTTAGAGCCATCCACTTTTTTTTGATACGTATAAAAAAAATTGGATGGCTCTTAGATGGACAAAAATAAAAATTAATCAATTAATAAAGTGACAATTTCATATAAAATCGATATATTCACGGAAATATACAAGGCTCCTATAGCTTAGTAGTTAGAGCACCGGCCCCGGAAAGAAGGTGGCCCGGGTTCAAATCCGGTAGTAGCCAAATATTTTTTCGTGAATTAGATTTATATGAACGTCTTTCTAATTGATTAATTAATTTGGTTTTAAAAATTTCACAGAACATTGTTTGAAATCATTTGAATTCATTACAAATTATTTCAGTTTGTATTTCCTCCTCCCACTTGTCTCGTTATTATGGAGCTAGTTTTATCACAAACATTGTACACCGCATATATATTTCAATTCAATAAGATCAACTAAGTTGTATGGTTGATTGCAAGAAATTGGCAACTAGTAATAATCCCACCATTGTAATAATATGTTTGCGAAAAGTGAATAGATAAAAAATAAATTAAATATTTTGGAATAATATAATTGCTGTCTTTATTTTTTTAATATTTTTTTTATTGCCAAAAACTTATTTTTTAATTTTATTTTTAACGTGTTTCCTTACGACATTCTACTGTCGCAAGATCTGATGAACGCGGGGATATTTAATAATACATTTATACCCAATCCAACTGATTTTTTTATTAAAATAAACCCACACACGACAATGGTATGCTTGAAGTAAAATCTCCCCTTCTCTTCATCATTAAACATTTCCATTGAGTTTGCTGCAAATGCAAAAGACGCTCGATTTCGGAATTTATGTCTCGCGTGTGCATATATTTTCTGTACATATGTATAGATATATATATCGCAATGTAATGAGTATTTATTTTATAAATTTTAATTAACTCAAAACTTAATAGCCCATTACTTGATATATTCCCCATTTCGGTGTCTTCTTGTCAAGTACTTCCACCATCATTGTAACCACGCCCCCATTACAAAATTATTTTTTTTACTAAAATAAGTAATGGCTAGTTAGTATGCGCCCGTCCTGATGAGCATACGGTGGTATCGAAACTAGTAGACGTAAAGTTACTCCAAGTGTTTAATACAAAGTTTTTAATTAATTAAAATTAATAATTATGTCCCACCACAAAGTTTACGCTATGAACATCAGAAATATTATTTATTTTTATTATATTTAGCTAAATATTTTTATAACTAAACAAATCGTCTTAACTTAACTTAACAAATCAAGCATCATTACTCGTCTAGAGATGAAATCAGTCTGTGTTGATCCTTCTAAAGAACATTATTTTCTCACTCTGCCTTTAAATCCAAAAAATAATAAAATACGTGTGGTGTTCATTTTTATTTTAGCTTCTAACGAACATATTTTATTTGTTTATGTGTAGAAAAAACAACATAACAATATTTTCGAAAAGTTATGTACGTAGGTAACCTAATAAAATTTGTGCGTTTCTGTTCAAAACTTTTATTTAAAGGTAAACAGTTGACCAACCCACCATCGGCCTTAATAAACCCTTTATTCTTATTCGTCTAGAACTACTTAAATTTAAGCTTTGTATACACTATATTGATTATTAAGTAAACTACGCGAAAATAAGCGGTCCGTGAACATTTGTCGAAAACAACCGAAGTTTACCGAACGCCGTTCGGTCGAGAGTTAATTTGAAGCATTAAGTTTTACCTGTGGGACGCATAAAACGCAGCCTGGATATTGTAATAGTCTAAAATGAGACGAGAAATTTGGAATGAATTTATCAAAAGTGAGTGCTTATTTACATGCATGCTTGAAAAACCCGGAAATGATGAATGTCATTTAGTACAAAGTTTACCGACTCTAAAGCCATCCTTTGATTGCGGAACAAAACATAAATGGCTTACATAAAAATAAAACAACTTACTTGATTAGTAGCAAAATGGAGGGTAGAAGAAGGGAGATGCTAGAGGATGGTGTATGTATTTTTTACACAGATGTTTATTTTCAATATAAATTGTACAATAAACATATATATATTATAAATAAAATAAAAAAGCATTATTATTCCAGTCAAGATCTGATTTTTTTTTCCATATAAGCACTTTGCACCACTTCAATACACGAAGGTCCACTCTAGCAAAGGCAATGGCTGATTAAAAATATGATGAAACTTCCTCTAAAGGATACTATCTCTCTCCTAATTGGACCATGCAATAATCTCACATGCCCAGTGTTTGATTGAAATCTAATAAGATTGGTTGAAATAGTATCTGTCTACAACAAAATTTCCTAAATTGTCCAACGATTTTTTCAAAAGAACTTCTATTCTACATCATGTCAATTATTAAAAAGAAACATTATCAATATTAAAAAAGGTATAAAAAGTTGAGAAACCACAAAATGTCTCTTTAAGTATCAAGAGAAATCAGTTACATATGAAAACTGTCCACCATAATGCAACTAATGTAAATTTGTAAACATATATTATTTTATTATTTGAATTTATCAAATTATTTTTGTATTATTTCAATTTCTTGTATTTATCAGGTTTCTTGAAATGGATCGTTTAATTTTGGTGGTATCACGAATTCTTTAGACTTTCTTCATGGGTGTTTTTAATATTTACTTACATAAACACATACATTGATTACAAATAAATAAACTAATTTACTGATTTTGTGTTCACCGAACGATGGAAATATTAACACGTGAATTTTTCTAACTTTTTAATTTTTTACACTACTATTAAATAAGTCTGAATTCAGTGATCACATGCTCACTATGTATAATAAAATGGGAGAAATAAAATATTTATTGCCTCTTTCAATGGCCTATGTGCGGTTGCGCTCGTAATTTACCTACGATAATCTTGTTAGTATTTAGTAAGGCTCGACATTCGTAGTTGAACGGGACAGCAAGTGAATGAAAATCAGGTACTTACGTGATCGAATCACATTATTTATTCAATAAATATACAAGTTATGGATACATGATAGATTGAGGCTGAGTTACGGAGACCCAGCTGTCTGCCTGGCCGCGCGGGCCAGTCGGGCTGCAGCCGGCGAAGTTTTAAAAAAAGTAACCCATAAAAACCAAGTTCTTGCAATACTCCCTTTCTCATTTTCGGGTTTCGTGTCCACCATATGCATCGGAATCTCCATAAAACTTACTAAGTTGTATGAAAAAACCATTAAAAGTTTTAAAAATCCAAAATTATACGATAATTATTATTTTTTAACGAAAATTTGATAGATCTTCTTGATCGTCGCCACGAGTCTACTTGCAAAGTTTCAGCTCGATTGGATCACTGGAAAACGGTTAAAAATCGATCCAAAGTTTTTTCGTCAGACAAACAGACAAGCAGACGCCACGAGTTGAAAGAAAGGAAGCAAAAAAGCGGCCGTCGCGCTTCTCGGCGCCCCCCTCTGGGAGTGGTAAACTAGCAAGAGTGGCTTTACCAATAGATACTCATTAAAATTTCTTATTTGATCATATCATAGAATAGCCAGCATAAATATAATAATGAAAATTCGTCAAAATTAAATTAAAATTGAATTTGAAATTGAAATTGAATTAATCATTGTACTTGTCATTAAAAAGTTTTATATTGAATGGGTGAGCGTTTTTCATTATTTAAGGAATTATATTTATGAACGAATGATTTTATTATAAGTGTAGTAAACATTATTCTGAGTAAATGTTTCAATTCATTAGTCATGGAGAAGGTATTGCCTTCACATTATTTGTTTATTTAATTTTTATTTATGACATTAGCTTCAGCCTTCTTCTCTCCATTGCTGAATATAGGCCTCTTTCATACCCTTTCCTAGTTGTTCTTTCCTAGGATCAAATTTTTGTTTTTGTTTTGTTTAGTTTTAATATTTGTTTTTTGGAAGATACTGAGGTTGGGATATTGACGGATGATGGATTATTGTAGTAAAAAATATCGTGAAATAAATTTAAAATATTGATATTCCAATAATTGAAAGAATGCATCAGCCTTTATATTTGAATATCCTCGATCTTTTATGTTTTACAGATATATTTTGTTGGACATTATTATGACTATTTATGATACCATTTACAAACTATAGGTCGACCAAAATCAAAAGACAATTCCCTAACTTTGTCCGGTAAGAAGAAAGCGGGGGAAAGTTGCCTGGCAAGCCCGTATTACAAGCCTCAATATGATATTCCAAATAAATATATATTTTTTAAAACCAAATTAATTAATAAATTAAAAAGACATACAGAAAAATCTAATTCACGAAAAAATTTTTGGCTACTACCGGGATTCGAATCCAGTTCACCTCCTTTCCGGGGCCGGTGCTAATACGTATTTGTGAAGTTGTAATTTTTCAGAATCTTTGTTCTGAAAAATAACAACTTCACAAATATGAACGTGTTCTTGAATATGCAATTTATTTTAATGTTTAAAAAAGGTTACTTACTTACTAGAAAAACTTATTTTGTGTTCATTTTTTGCATCGTAACAAACAAACGTAATTTTGCGCAACTTCTTTTGAATGCGGTTTAGCTATCTATAACTAAGAAATTTAAAAAAATTCAAGAAACATGCTTTAGTTCCATAAATATTTTTTTTCAGTGCAGATAGCCAAACACAATATAATCTCAAAAGTAAGCAAAACGTAACGTTACTATGAAAAGATAACCGACTGGGAATGCTTTAAATATTCAAATGAACACCACCACAGACCGCGTTTATACTTTCCGGTTGAAATAAGTCATCATTGAAGCCTTTTTCGCACTTCCGTTAGGTTTTCCGGTTCTTCCGCCAGATTTTCCGAGCGGTAAAGTCCTCGCTTTAAGTCTAAGAACAACACGAGAAATATGGCCATCTCCGGTTGTATATTTACGATAATTTATTCACCCTTCGACTCCCGGCGACTCTCCGCGCAGAAGAAACTAAGGGAGGAATGAAAAAATGCGCGGTAAACTAGAAAAAAGCCTCCAGTGATAATTAGATGTTTGGTAAACAAATAAAATTACGCGTTCTCATTTACTTTGAGGGTGGAAGGTTTAATTAAAAAAAATTATTACGTCCAAGAAGGGAAGGCGAATAAATCCGGTGGTAATAAGTATTTACGAGTAAAATGTCTGGATTTTTAATTTGAAAACCATTGTTCGCCCCTCGTGCGCTAATAAGCTGAATCAATTCAAATTATTTCTGGAATATACGCGTTTTTCATCTTCGTTTATTATTTTATCGGCTTTTCCGGACTTTCTGTTTTGAAGCATCAAAAGCCTCGTGCAGATTATTCAAAATTTAAAAAATATTATTTAGTAAAACTGAGGAGATTTTCAATTCAATACCTGCTGATAAATAAATTATAAAAAAATTCCATAACCCATTATTTTTTGTAATTATACTGATTAGAATAATTATTGAAATAGCGAATGCTATTTGCTATCAACATTTTTAACTCTCCACCACCTGTAAATTTCCAAAAATAATACACATTTTCCGGTGATCGTCTGTGCAATCATAATTATAATAATTTTATTATCTGTCCGTCCGTTCGTCCATCTGTCTGTCTTTCCCCGTAACTTTGTGCAAAAATCCGTAACTTCTTTATGGTAATTTCTTTTCTTTCCTTTTTTTTCTCTTTTTTTTTCTTTATTTCTTCTTTTTTTGATATAAATAAATAAATAAACTTTTTCCATAGCGACCGACATGTAAAAATACCGTTATTTTTGACGGATTACAGAAAGTTGATATTAATTTTAGTACGACATCGATGGAACTGATATTTTAATCATTTTTTTGTTGCGAGTTTTTTCTTTACTTCATGATTTCTAGGCCGATTGTGCCATTCTGATGTTGATCTATCCCAATGGCGGCCAAGCGATTCAAATTTCACGTTGTATTTATTTAAATCGTATTAACATTTTTGTAATAAACTGAATTGCGTGTATGATGTCACGGGATTATAGAAACGGAATATAGCACAATACATATATACACGTAATATAGGATTTTACTTGCACCCTGCACAATTTACAGTATGTAGATTAGAAATTATCGGTAGTGTCTGGAATACACAAGAATACATCCGAAACTTCTAGAACATCGAGAATATAAATAACGAGCAAGATGCACGGCAATAATAGTTTAATTTTGAGATGTAGGTCAGATATAAAGCGAAACAGTCAGCGACGGGCGATTTCAGTGCGGATTTTTGACCAGCGATATAGTATCAACATGTGCGGAGTGTTTGAAAGCGACCAGAGCGATACAAACAACAATTTCTAGATACAAGTGGGTGATTCTCAAGTGACTAGTGTAGGATTTAGTGCAAATTACAAAATAGATCTCCGGTTAAATTTTTGTCCAGTGATTTAAGTTAATCAATAAAACTTTAATTAATTTCAAGTATTTGATTTGATCACACATTGTTTGAAATATCTATTACACTTGTTAAGCCACTTTATTGAATGCATAGTATTTTTACTAAAAATTTAGAAAAATATTATTCAAAAAAATATACTGGAGAAATACAGGTCTCAAGGTGACACAGAGATTTTTTTGGTTGTAATTCTTTTTCCTCCTTTTTTGACTCATCTGTTAAGCAGAGGTTATGACGTTGATAAAAATAACTTTCCCTTTTAGATAATTTAATTCTCCAATTATTAAGAAAACCTTTCTACTATATGTACTATATACTTTATACTTCATACATGTACATATAAATTTAAGTAATCAAGGCAATAGTCGATTTATTAAAACAAAGAAAATTTGTCTTTGAAAATTTTAAAGAAAACTGTGTTATTATCGGCACTTGAACTTAAAAACCGTCAGATTGCTCTTCCAACTACACCTCAATTAACATGCATCAGATTTATCAATTCTATTTAGTGATAGGTATAGTGATTTTCATTTGACTGTATAAATACATCTACTTAAATTAATGAAATTGTCTCAGGCAAACACTTGACTTTCATTTGGTCGTGCAAGGATTACTCCAGTTCATTTTTATAATCAGTATATTTTACAATTAATGACATTTGATTCAAGTTGTTTATTAATTTTTAAAGAAATTGAAGAAATAAGAAGATATATTTTTTTTAAATAGTCGCGGTGATACGAATACCTCAGTTTTCTTTTGAAAACGGTTTTAGTTTTGTTTATAATAAATATATTTGATTCTAAAATCAAGAAATGACATGTTTTATAAAAAGTTCAAATATCATTTATTAAAATGCACCGACATTATCTAGTAACCACCCGATTGTATCTGCTTTGTACACTAGCGTATTTTTATTAAAATTGCATACCTAGCGATGATTAAAAATATCAGTTCATTAGCAGATATGCAAATTGATGAATTTCTTATCAAAGCTCGAAGATTTTTCCGTGAGTAAAAATTACTGGAATTCTCCAGGGGCTGGATAATTGAAATTTGCATACCGGTGCGAATTTTTCTAAGGGAGTGAAAAATATGGATTCTGTTGGGGTGTGCTTTTAGTGTGAAAGCATTCCGTATATAAGTGCTGAAATATTAAGAAGAAACGAACAATTTACATATTCACGAGGAATATTTCGAGACTACTTAGGAGCGCCCATCTTCATCTCCAGCGCGAGAGATGCAACTCACATCAGGAAATATGTTTCGCAGTTTATCAAGGCGACTGACAGGTGAGTACTTTCTTCGGGGAGTAAATCAAATGGAGGGGGGAGGAGCGATGCGTCTCTTTGCGCTTACATGTTTCACATTTGATGTGTTTATATATTCATATTATGTATCGCCTGAAAGGCAAATCTCTCAAGATATAATCACATTTTGAAATATGAAGCGATAAATTATTAATCCTACAAATATCTCCGATTTGTAAAACAGCTTCACGACAACAGAATTTATTTCCAATATTGAATATAACTACGAAAGTAAAATATATATTTTTATCCCGGCCTCTTAAAACTAAATTTTGCGCGATGGTTAAAGGTTCGTCTACAAACTTCTGAGTGTTTTTTAAAAACTTGAATCACCAGTCAAATCAGTTTTTTTGACTCTGCGCTGTAAAGTCAATTTGGAAAGTTCGCGTAATTCACTTGAATATTTTTCATCTCCAGAATTTTATATCAAAAGTTGTACTCCTCAATGTCCATCTTGAGAACTTCCGTCTCCCTCTCTCTCGCCGTAAAGAAATCAGTTATTCACGTTGCGTCTGTCGACATCTAACGAGTAGAAAAGTTTTCCAGGATATGTTCACTCTTAACAATTTATTGGGAAAAATTCACACAATATATTATTTGGGGCTCATATTTATAAATTATTCGAGTTAAAGGTTTTGAAGATAATTTCATACTTTTTACGTCTCGGCTTAAATATTTACTTTTTCAATACTTTAATGCACTTTTTTAATGAAATTATATGATTAATATTGAGATCAAAGCCAAAAGCTAATCATCGTTTCCATAGCTTGATAAAATTCTAATAAGATGATAAATATTCATTACCATCCCTGTTAATTATCCTAGAGAGTTACCTGGGGGTGAGTTTCGTACAAGACCAACTAACTTATCTATCACACTAGACAGATGCTGCAATGCGAAGAAAGATAAGATTCATTAATACTTTTTTGAAAAATTATGAAAATATGTGTAATGGTTGAAAAAACATATATTTACAAGTAAAAGACACAGTGTGTACTATAGAGATGATTAAAGAAAATATAGAAAGGAGGTAACGGGGGAAAGGTGGCCGTATAAACAAAGTTATTACCAATAAAGTTCTATAACAACACAACCGAGTTTTAGTACCAATATTAATCTGAAGAAGTGAAGAATCTGAAAAATTGAAGTCCGGAACTCACTATAAAATAAAAAAATTAAATACCTTTACCATATAAATGCAGATGTGTTAAGACAGAGTCTTATAAGTTCGCCAAAGAGCTGTTAAGATTATGTCAAACAGATATCATAATTTGGTTTTATTACAAGTTCTATCAATACCGTTGATAAAAAGAATATCGCAGTAAAATTATTGTTCTTGAATAGAGTGGTACGTAGTATAAAAGAATAGTATAGAATTTTACTCTCCCATCTAACATAAACCTTAAAAAAATGATCGTAAGCTAGTTGAGAAAGTTAATTTTGAACTTAATATTCAAAGAATGTTACACCGTTCCCATAAATCGAAAATATAAAATCGCAAATCTATGTACTTTTATAATTGATCTGATTTAATGAAAGAATAAAATTCAGTAAAAATCCTACGTATTTTAAAAAACTAAGATAAATATATTTTTATAAATAGATTTTATAATTTAAAAATATTGAATCTACAACAGTAACAAAACTAAAATAAAATCCAAAGTTGTACAATATATTTACAGAAATCGAAAAACACACCTACCTACATTAAATAGACGCAAATATTTTTTTTAATGATAGATTTTTTTAAATAAGATTCGTTATTTTGTTACATCCTATAGATAATGAAGTATAATTATTATCAAGGTGTCTTTTTCAAATCACGAGCAATCGTTATTTGATTTATGACATTTTTCAATTATGTATTTGGAAGAAACAGAATGTGGAAATATGCGAGTACAATGATAAGGATATCCGTTAGATTAAAATATAACACACCAAATATTATAACTATACAGAGATGAACCAAAGCCCTGATTAAGAAAAGAAGATTGGGATACAGCGGAAATACGTCCACCTCGCGTTTATTTAAGACAATTTTATAATTCAGTTAAAGCATTTATTCTTGTAATTAAATCCTCTAATGAACAAAGCGAATTTTTACAATAAACGTTGTGACAAACCGAATCTCCAAGAGCGACTAATTTACAATGAAATATATTTTTTAAATATTTACTTTGGCCCTTTCATATTTTTTTCAAAATTAAGTCAAATAAACGTACCGGAGCTAACCGTGGAACCAGACCCTGTGTACTTCTTTTTTGAAATGTAAAAAAAAAATAATACATACTCGAAATTGTACTCATTATTGTATGAATTCAGCTTTCAAAAATGATAAAATGGAATCCTCAGACTTTCAGTTTAGGCGCAGCAGCCGCGCAACACATTTAGGCTCCCAAATACTGCAGCGGAAAAGTTCTTCGAATCCGCCCAAAGCCCCCGAAAGTTGGGCAAAAGTTGGCATCCTCAGTAAATTACACGACCTGTGATCCCCGCCCCCCGCCGCCCGCGCGTATGCGACAAACAAATCTGGAGAGGGGGAACTTTTTCAAAACGTGGACGTGTGCAGTTTGTGCACCAGCGGTTTCCCTTTCCGCCCGAAAGTTTACTTAGGCCCCAAACTTTACATTTAAGATTTTCCTAACAATCCTTCTTATCAACATTTTGTGCTGTATTTCTTTTACGCAACAATGATCACGGTTTTATGTTCACAATAGCTGTAACCCGTCAAAAATGACGGTACTTTAACATGCCGGTTTCTAAAGAATAAGTATTTAGTTGTTTACAGCCGACACCAATGAAATTCATTTCTGTTGTTAATGGGGTGAGATAGTGTAAAGCTTCTACTTACTGCTATGTATGTATTTGCTTTCCACTTTGTGTTATTATATTTTCTTGTTTGTATTTCATGGGCAATCACTATGTATTGTTAAAAGTATTCATTCGTTTAATGTACACTTTACTTTATTGTTTATATGTCCTGAAAGGCGTTGATTAATAAATAAATAAATAGTAATAACGACTTTGATCAAAATATTTGAACATTTTTTTAATTTTTCCCCTGCTGGCAGTTAATGGTACTATATCAAACCCTCGCGATTGTGCTGGGCGAAACGTGAAATGGTTCGCGTTTTTGCTTAGCCCTTGTATATATTTATAGTTTCTTTTTACGGTTCACGGAGGAAGAGAAGCCGATGGTAGCAACATGCGTTATGCGGTCGAGTCGGGTTTGCTTGCCCAGGGTTCAAGTTCCGGCAGCTTATTTGGTTCTTTTAGCCCTGAATTTGAACGAAATCATGCACGTTACACGAAGTTACAACGGAGAGACGGATAGAAAGACAGACAGATGGATGAACTGATGGACAGACAAGGAGATTATTATGTTTGATACTTTCTGTTCTATATCGATAAACCGAAACAACAGTGTGGTGTAGCGAATATTGCTCTCAAAATGATGGCTTTGTGTGAAATCCACTTTTTAGATTTTATAACAAACTGAAGTTCAGTGAATATATTAGAAATTAAGCTACTAGCCACAAGTATCCAACCGAGCTTTTCCAGGGTATGCTTGAATACAATAGTTTAGAGACTAGAAGGAATGTGTATTTGATTATACATTTTTATCGATTGTTGCGCGGTATGATCGATAATACTGAAATTATGCGGAGCCTTGTATGTTCCTGATAATTATATAAGGCAGCGTTCACATAGACTGTTACATATTCCAATATACAGGACCAACCTACCTATGAAAGATTTACCACTGTGCTGAACAATATCGCGTGGAATAAATTAATAAATTTTGTTTATTAGTATTCACATTTATTAAGTATTTAAACATTATATGAGTATACAAACAAAGAATATTTAAGTAATGGCTTTTCATTAGACTTTTACATGTGGGGCATAAAAACAAATGCAAAAATATCCAAAAAATTAAAGAAAAATATTTTGAATACATATGAGGATTACTAATTTAAAATGTACCTACTGATTTATAGTTTTTGTGTACGTATCTATCCCTTCAAAAATCACATGTCCTATAAATTTGTAGTCTTTTTTCCTGTTTAATCTCGAATTCAGTAGGTACATTATAAATTAGCAATCCTCGATGAGTGCATTCTATTTTTTAAATATTGCTGCCTTTGCTTTTATACTCTACATATTTTTTTACTTAACAAAACATTATATTATTTATTGCAACAAAATATTTTTATAACTCTGTATTTATTTACCAAATATATTAAAAAACGCATAACCTCTATTTGTGTCCTAGAAATGAGATATATTGACATGCGATGCATATGGATTCTTAAGTAAATATATTTTTTAAATACAAACTTTTAGAAAGAACTTTCAGGTAGATTTTCACAAAAAACAAAAATAATAATTAAAAATTTTATGCATTTAATTAAGGAATCTTAACAGTTTCAATCATTATAATGTCAGAGCATATTGGATTAAAAGTTCACACATTCGCGGTAGTTTAGGTGCCACGGATATAAACAATAAGCTGGAGTCTTTTGTGTATAGTTTTCTGGGATGTATATGTGATCTCTCTGGCCATGTATATGTGACCGTGTTTATTCCGACCGTGTATATTCTGCCATGTATATGTGACCTCTCTGGTTAGAGAGGTCACATATACACGGTAGAATATCCCAGAAAACTATACACAGAAAATTCTGAACGGCCGTGAAAATCTAAGGACATTTTTAATAAGCTGGAGGAACGACAGTTGAGATGGTACGGGCACATAAGACGGAAACCACCAGACCACACGGTGAAGCAGGCAATGACTATGAAGCTTCATCGACAGTCATCCGGAGGAAGACCAAAGAACGCCTGGATTACTCAGTGCTCGAAAATCCTACAGAGAAACGGCCTGGATGAAAGCGATACCCAGAACTATACAAGATACAGCCTGAAAATGACAAAAGCCAACCCCAACAATCTATCTAGGCATAGAGTAGGGATAATGCAAGGAAGAAGAAGAAAAGAATAAGAAAGGCACTGTTAAAAATCAATACATACTATGATCTTAAATATATACATTTAATAGCAAAAACTATTCCATAAATGTCTTCATATTAGTCTTTTAAACATTTTAACGATATAAAAAAATAAATAGAATTTAATTAATATCTTTCGCCAGAGATTCGTATCGGGGTCTTGTCACATTTTTGTTTCAATGTTTCGAAGCAATATTTGGCACATGAAGGTCAGGTTATTGTTGCTAAAAAATATTTTCGATATAGTATACCTAGAAAAAAGTATGTGTATAATACCTACCCTGGAAGCGAACCCTCGCGAAAAACAGAATAAAACCCCCATTTATGATTGACACAAACCAATCACGGGAAGTGCATTTCGCACTGAAGTCGTTTGTTTTATTTTATATCACACTCAGTGTGTGAGACAACAAAGAAACCATTTCTCTGAAAAGGATTTATTTGAGCGTTGTTTCTATTTGACTGCGAACATAACATTTATTTAGTTACGAATTTAATCAGTCAAGTCTTAGAGCCTTGGGATATTAAAGTGACAGATGAATCTTTCTAAGCGGGCGTTACATGTTTTATTTAACTGAAATTTGGATGTTTTAATCTTTTTTTCCCTAAGAATTCCAAGTATACTTCCTTTGAAACATTTAATTTTTATATCATTTTTAATAAAAATGAAGTATAAAATATAATTTACAAAATTTATTTTACAAATATTTTACTGGTTTTGTAATTTCCCACGAGAATGAAAGCTGCGTGGAAAATTAAATGCAAAAGGATTATGACGACTAAAATGGTCTTATGTTATGGGCGTAATAATTAATGCGAAAAAAAAAATGTTACTTATAATATTAAAAGTTTCTCTCGTCATTTTGTTTACATTCCAGATAAACAAGATACGTAAAAAAATTATAACAGTTTTGTAATTATATAATATAATTATAATTATAACACATAATACCAATATTTAGCGGAATTGGTTATAAGATACGGAATTACTAGCTGGGGTCTATAATGTAAAACAAATATTTTAAAAATACAAGGTTTTTTAAAATTCAGTAATGTAATTAATTCACAAATCATCTGAAGGTACTACTAAATATATATTTAAACTTTTTAAAAAGCAAAGATCTATGCCTATTAATATTATCTTATGGTATAAATTAGTAACAAGGTATCTTGAAGACAATAAGTTTGAACATCGATTGCTAGATAAACATGGTACTAGATTGAAGACGTAACAAGGACTGTTCGTACTGAAGGTAACTCATAAATATAGCCGAAGGACATTGAAATATGCAATACCAAAAATATTAAATAACCTTAATACCAGAAAGAGAGGACGACCGCGGAATACATGGCACGACCAGATTAACCAGATACTAGAGGACAGTTCTATTAGGAGTCGCAACTATTGTCGATCTTGTATGTGAATATGTATGAATTTGGATGAGGCGAGCATTGTTTGGTGTCAGGGCAGAGGAGTGTTACGCTCTATAATCTTGCCTATCCCTGTAGAGAAATAGCCTGGTGACAAAAATCCAGTTGCTGTTCTGAAAAATTTGGACAAACTCAAAATATTCCGTTTCCTTTATCTTTATGTGTATAAATAGACTACATGACGAAAATAGTGATATTTTTTTTGAAAAAAAAAATGATGTAAATTAATTATTTCGGGCTATTATGCCGTGTTTATACAATCTCTGTAGACAAGAATTACTTTTATATGATTAAATTTCAATCAGATGTCAGGTCTGTTTTCAATTTTGTTATAAAAATACAATATCACTTATAATTATATTTTAAAAATATTGATTATATTATTTGTATATATCTACTTTAATATTAGTAATGCCACCAATATGTTTCAGAAATTACCTTTCCATCATCAGGATGTTGTATATTTTTATGCAATACCCTGATGATGGAATGGTAATTTCTGAAACATGTTGGTGGAATTACTCGTATAAAAGTAGATACATACAAATATAATAATTAAATATATTTTTTAAAAATGTCAATCTACAATGTCGCTCAATCGATTGAAAAAAAATATAATTATATTATGTATCACTTTCAAATAAAAAAAAAATCCAAAGGGCTTTCATTGCCTTTTCCACAAAACTAGCCATTATATGAATTCACCGGCCCACCCCTCCCTACAGCTCGCGTGTGCTGTGTGCACTTTTATATTTCTGTAGAAGGTATAAGAGTAGAGACCACATGTCGTGCGTTATCTAACGATGAGGGGATATATCCTCCAGTTCCTGTAGCGCCAGGCCGGAATACAAATGACACCAAACTAAACCTGAACTAAACAAACTTCAATTTTGTGATAAAAATATTTCGTTTCAGACGTTATTATCTTTTGAAAGAGTTTTGTGCTTGTGGCCAAAGTGTTATATATTTGAATGGATTGATCTAAGTATGCGAAATTAATTATTATTTATTTTTAATGAATAGAATACGTACACGGAATATGTCGTATCAATATTCAAACCTATCTTAACGATTGTGATATAAAAACGGAATTTCTTGGTGGTCTCCTCGAAAGAAGCTCAAACTCCTAACCACAACATCGCTAGGTGAGTGTCATAACTTGTCTGTTGAAGCAGAAGCAACGTTTATTAATAAATAAAAATCAGGTTTTTATTATCAATAGCTCGGAGGGTTTTATTTATTATTAATTCACCAAATTTTCGAATATGTCGTCTAACGCTGTAATAATATTACTAATATTTTTTCTCGATTTATTATTTTCACAAAATAATGAATATTTTTTGTCAAAATTTACACTTTTCACGGTTCAATCATTTTTATCAAAAAGTATCATGCCTGGAATACGTTAAGAAGTATATTGTGCACTGAACCTCGAAATGCATTTTGGTACACCACGTAATTCAGCAGCTGTATCTCGGAAAAATCACGTACACACATTTCAGTAACATATATCACACAGAAATGAACATCCCTTAAAGGAAAAGGAGTAGAATTTCGAGAAAATTGCACCATCTCTAATCGTATAAATATGAAATGTTATAGATATTACAAAAATTTATAATATAAAAGGATCAAATTGAACTGAATTATAATTAAGTCATAAAATATTTGTGAGTATGTAAATATTCTTAATCACATTATTTTAAGACCCAATTAATTTAAGTCCATTTCTAGACACTTTTTCAAAGTCTAATAAATAGACTTTTTTGTTAATTAATTTATTCTTATTACGTACCTTTCTTGTGAATGAAGCATAAAATTTAAAAATTCCTTGGATTTAGAGCTTTAATTCAGTTAATTTGACCAATGATAATAGATATTGTTAATAACTTGATAAATACCAGCTTAATCTTCTAACGATCGGTTTTCGTCATGTTTGACCACCTTCCGCATAAAACTTGAGATGAACGCATTAAATTGATACAATGAATACATTCATGTTGCCTAAGATTCGTGTAATTGGGATATTGAGTTATGTATTGTTTTATATGTATTTGTACGTACTATTCTTATTTAAAGAATACCAAAGATGATTAATTCTGAATAAGATGTTTCCAATTTTTATTAACTTATTATTAATTAAGAAAAAATCTAATTAATTTTAGGATGTTTTCATTACCCGCTTACGAAGGTATTATTTTTTGATTGTTTTGTTTTCATTGCCGACATTTTGGGTCATCATTCAGGGATTATCATCCGGTCAGTTTCAAGGGGTCACGCCACCCTTAGAGAATTAAACTTAGGTGAAAATAGGGTAATTATTTTTTTAAATAGAGATACGAATACGGAATACGTATTACATCAATATTCTTACTATTTTAAAACTAAGCTTAAATGCTTGTGCTATGAAAATAGACTTACTCGCTAGTCTGGAGTGAGGTTTGACCCGCGACCCTTGGATCACGAGGCGAGTGTCCTAACCACAAGACCAACAAGCTCCTCCAACTTATAACCATATAATTATCTTATCAAGTTTCAAAACAACCACTTGTGAGTCTCAATATGTGGCTTGTTAAAAATTTACATTAAATTTATTTTTACATATAATACCAACGATCGACTAGTTTGGATAAGATAGTTGACCAGGCGTCACGAAAAGAAAAACTAGGTCACACCAATAACGGAGCAAGTCTCTCACTGTACATGTCGCAGGTTGAACCTGGGTGCTTGTACCCAATGCGCCACTGACCAGGGCTGAGCCCAGGGGTGGACTCGTATCATCGACTCTGCACACGTTGTGAACACAGTTTATTCCCGACTACACCCCTCGCGCCGCGCCCTGCGCTCGTTTTCTTGGGGGTCGGCGACGTGTGCCGAAAGTATTAGGAGCTGAAAACAAGAAAACTCAATTTGCAAAGTTACCCGAGTGGTAGTGTGTACCCCGGCTACAATTTGCGGTGCGATCCTTTGCCAATGTTAAGGCACTGGAGACTTTCCCTATCACCGGATCTCTACCCCTTGAAGCGCGGGGATGTCATTCGAAAATACCTGGCGATTCATATTTAACATTGGTTACTTGCAAAACATTATAAAATTAACACATAACTAAAGAACCAACGAAATAAATTTTATTTGTTTTAAATTCAAGAATACATTCATATTTGTGAAGTTCTAATTTTTCAGAACAAAGTTCTGTGAAGTTTTTAAAACCAAATTATATGTCTTTCTAATTGATTAATTAATTTGGTTTTCAAAACTTTACAGAGCTTTGTTCTGAAAAATTACAACTTCACAAGTATGAACGTGTTCTTGAATTTAAAATCGGTTGTATCAAATGTGTCCAAATAAAATGAATTAATTGTTTAATTCTGGCGTCCATCTAGCGGTAGTATTACAATGTTATTTGAACTACCGTATCAAAAAAACTAAGTGGATTGCTCTATGGACAAAAATAAAAATTAATCAATTAATAAAAATGAGAATGACATGTGAGGTCGATATATTCACGGAAATCTACACGACTCCTATAGCTTAGCGGTCAGAGCACCGACCCCGGAAAGGAGGTGACCCGGGTTCAAATCCCGGTAGTAGCCAAAATATTTTTTCGCGGATTAGATTTTTCTGTATGTCTTTCTAATTGATTAATAAATTTGTTTTTTTATTTTATTTGTTTTATTTAAGATTTCATAATCGATAATTTTATTAATCATTTAGATATTATTGTGACTTTTTTGACTCAAAATATTTCTCACAGATACTTGAATAGTTTCTGACAGGTTCAAATAATTTTTGAATAGCATATATTAACCATATATTTATGCGATGCGTGATATGGTTACATTAAAATTTTTTCAATTTATTTATTTTTAATATAACACTTACATTACAAACATATATTTAATTCGTAAATATCATCAACAAGTGAGAAAATACATAAACAAAAAAATCAAACGTATATAGATTCATTCATATCAAAGGTGTAGGAGAATCTTGCTTCGGAAAGCCCTCTCAGACACATGGAACAGATCAATGTCCAGAGTAATATACATGATTACGTCCCCATATTGTACTAATTGCACCTACAGTGATACAAAAATAAGACATAATTAATATGACAATAGTCAATTGACTTCTAAGATTAATGTATATTATAGATATCTCACAGAGACGAAACTGTATTTCTTATGGGAAAGTAGGTATAGAATTCATTTGGGTGTACATAGAACTTATGACCTAAGTTGGCTTAAGTGATCACTTTACACAATGTAACATTCGCCATTTCCACCCATGATAGAATATACCATGCTTATTCATTTTTTGGAAGTTGTATATATGTTCAAATTGCGTGGAAAGCTTTCACATATGAGTTGTAACCGCCTTTCTATGCGGCCTGTACAAAGCCATTTTCATTCCCCTAAATCCCCACAGATGTCGCTAATGAGAAAATCTACAATTGATTTACGGAATTTGAGAGCAATATACTTTATTGTGTAATGTCTCTGTGACATAAATCCAGCACTGTTCGGAAAGATTTGAACAAACTCAAAATATTCTGACTTCTAAGATGATGAAAGCTTATATATCTTTCTACCTTCTAGATGCTAAAGAAATATTGCCTCCGATAACTTATAATATAAAATAATCGTTCTCGTCATCGCCGTCCAAAGTATTTTCAATTTCACCAAATCACTTGTCTAAGATTATCGGTAGTAATGAATTATTTAAATATGTATATATTTATAAAATAGACCAAATTGCTCGGGATAAAAGGTGTTAAATGTTTATTGAATGTGTAGCATGGCGCAGTGCGCCTCTTTGTTTCTTTCGATTGAATCGGAAAACAGTAGGTATTAGTACAGTCGGTGTGTGCGGTGAATCCTCCAATACAATTCCTTCCTCCGGCCGTGCCAACTTTATGTTAGTCTGATGAAAATTGAATGGGAATCTTAAATTCATTTGAGTGTATTCGGCTGGCTACGTTCACTCTGCGTGGTACTGATTTTACTGTTTAAACAGAGTACGAATAGCCCACGCTATATTCACTTATGTTTGATCAAATGAATGTGGAATAAATGTGATAATCTAATTTTATTTAACACTGAGTATAGTTTTCATTTATCTTATGATAAATATTTAAGTTACTTTAGCAAGTATTTCAGTAAGTGAAAACAATGTAAATCAATATATATGTAT
>JADDOH010007186.1:185579-237365 GCA_016648135.1 Agrypnia vestita
TATATAAGAAGAAACTCGTGTTTCCCTACCCGCCAAGTTTTCTCCACAACCAGCCATAAACACCCACCGGTGGTTATGGTGGTGGATAGCCCTTGGTGTCACATCAAAAATATGGGAGTTTGGTGGGAGTGGCTGAGCGTGGGTGGGAGTGGGTGACTAAAATATGCTTTCTAGCACATTGTTTTGTTATGGGAAGGCCGCAAATGCTTCACATTGTTTCAAAATAGGCGCGCTGACTGTGTCGGTGAGTCTAGAAGGTTCCGGAAAAACCTGCTCTAGAAAGTTCTGGATGAAGGTTCTAAAAAATTCCCGAAAGTTCTATATGGTTCTAAACTCAGTTACGGAATGTGTCGGTGTGTCTAGAAGGTTCCTGTACATTCGAATTTCTTGAAAGTTCTGGAAGGAGAATGTTCTAGAAGGTTCGCGAAAGTGAACGATCCAAACAGTGTTCTAAAAATCTACGCGTGCGAAGCCGCGCGGGCACAACTAGTTAATCTTAATAAGTTGTGATGGTAAAAAGCTAAATTTAAGGAACGTTATTCCTTCAAGATTCTTTTAAATCTTGTACCCCACAATGCATCAAAGTGACAAATTTGTAAAGGGGATTGTCCTGGGCATAATTTTGAGTTCTACGGTGGATGGATTCGTTGCATCTAACCAGGGAGTCCACTTTAAGGGCAACCCAGGACCGAGAATTAGGCGGGGATCATGTCTTATTTTATGGAGAGCGTTATGCGTCTACATTGACATTAAGGGGTTGCCTGGGAGGAAACTTAGGTAGGAAACCTAAAATTTTGTCAAAAAGTGGGTGATTTTTTACAAAGAGTTTTTTATTGGAGCTCATTAACATACATATTAAATAAGTATTTAATTTTTACAAAAAGACATAAAATGATTGCGTTATATCTAGAACGTAGAACTCCTCCTTCGTGACTGACATTCTACTTTTCCCGGTACACGTTTGTTCGAAATAGAAAATATTATCATGTACCTATTAAAAAATGAAATATCTACAGCGCTGTATATCCAATTTGGAAAAAAATGTTTTATTTAAGTATAATTGAGAGCAATTTAAAGAAAAAAATCTTTATGTTTAACAAATAGTTTATTGAATTGAAAAATTCATGTACTACTTGCTGACGTTTCATTTCTAAATAAGTACGATCTTCTTTTCTGACTCGAAAAAACATGCACTGGGTAAAACTGCATGTCATAAAGCGGCTATTTTATGTTTTTTGCACACAATTTCCAATTACACAATAGTTTGATATGTACCGTAATACTTGTAAGTATTTATAAAAAATATTACATCACCTCCTTGTATGAAATCATCCAATTTCTACCGACACTTTATCCTCCCAGGGTGGTGTGACCCCCTTTAGGAGGAAAGAAAAAGTAGATGCATTGTAAATATGCGATGGCGTATTCACAGCTTCATATTCAAATAGCCTAAAATATTGAAAACTAGCTGTATCCCGACAATAAACATGACGGTACTTTGACTGAAAAAAAATCCTATAAAGTAGTTACGAGGACGGACAGACAAGGAAATTATTATATATATATTCAAGAACACATTCATATTTGTGAAGTTGTAATTTTTCAGTTCTGTGAAATTTTTAAAACCAAATTAATTAATCAATTACAAAGACATACAGAAAAATCTAAATCACGAAAAAATATAAGGTTACTAATAAATTTTGTTATTAATTAAAATTAATTAAATAAAAAATTAAAATTAATCAATTAATAAAAATAAGAACTACATATAAGGTCGATATATTCACGGAAACATAGAGGGTTGCTATGGCTTAGTTGTCAGAGCACCGGCCCCGGAAAGGAGGTGACCTGGGTTCGAATCCCTGTAGTAACTAATATTTTTTCGTGAATTAGACCTGTATGTCTTTCTAATTGATTAATTAATTTGGTTTTAAAAATTATTATAATTTGGATTACGCATATACGTCTAAAGAAGTCTAGTACCTACCTACCTACTTTTCAAAAAGTCATCGATAGAACCCCGCTCATTATTTGCCCAATAATGACATCGGTAGTTGGTAGATTCAGTGAAGAAAGGTACATAGATGGCAGGTTCCGGAACAGAGAGATTGGGGTCGAAATCCATTGGCACTAGATAGATACTAAGCGTCGCAATGAAATGTCACATAAGAGAATTCTATAATCTTGTCAGATTATTTACCACCACTGCCATTTTAGATAATCCAAATGTCACTAGTAATCTGTGCATTTACAACAAATTGAGTGCTGGAGAATCTTTTAAGCGTCGAAATAATTTCTGATATTTTCTGGCATTCTTTTTAATATTTTATCAGGATACTACCTATTTTTAACATCTCTTATTTTTTTTTATAATCAACAGGTTATCTAATAGATAAATGAAATGCTGTTTGATGTTTAAAGTTTAAAATGAAAGTAATCTCGTCAAAATTGTGATCATAAATGATCAATTTAAACGTACGAGTACATACAAGAAGTAAGACAAGAGAGTGGTTATAAAGATTTGCATCATTTATATTATTTGATTTCTGATTGATATTTGACTCAACTAATTAACTAATTAACAATCACACCATTTCCCAAAGGGACATTCAGAGAGGATAGAATTTCATACTCTTCTCTCCTGAACTTTTCTGTCATCTGCCGTAGTATGAAAATTTGATCCATGCTTTCTATTCTACTTATAAATGCTCCTTGTACATCGAACACTTTTTCTTTCCACATCATCCTCCCTCTTCCTATCAAAATCCTCCCATAAAATTTTCTAACAATAGGCTATTGGCTTAGTCTATCTGTAAAAGAATCATCGATTTTTTGTTATTATATATTTTTTTAAACTTACCACAATATTTTGCAGTAAATATTAAATATATAATTTAATTTGCTTAAGACTAAGTTATTTAATTAAAAAACATCGTGATTCATGCGCCATTTTTAATTAATTACACTTATAATGAAATACCGTACTTTCATGGCGTAAAGTAGAATTAATTCATGGTGGCCGGATACACAAATCGATTTCCTAACCAGCGGATCTATTGGGAGCTCATTCCATTGAATAAATTACAAGGTTTGAATTCAGCTGTGTAAGTGCTTAAACAAAACCCGTGTCAAAAGTTTGGAATTATCCGTTACATTGCACAGTGCACAGTCCGAAACCGAAATATTTACGGTGAACCAGCCGACCGACTCCACGGTTTTTCCTGCAATCGTTGAACGAGCAACTGAATTATTTTTGCAACAATTTCGGGAAAGCCTTCCTGGTAACCCGCAGCTCGGTCGGGCTAAACTTTTCGTATGGGGCTTTGATGCGATGCATTATTAATTCGAAAATAGTTTCCTAGCCTCGGGCAGGCTTCTGCTCCACTTCCTGCAACTGAACAACCTTCCGAGTTAGTTTCGTCGTACACTGTTTTCTTACTAACAATTTGTTGTAACACAACATTTTGAAAATATTGCTTTGGTAATAATAATGCTGTCACGAAATATCAACGTGCAATATTATATTTACACGAAATTCACAATTTTACAAGTTCCGGTAGTAAATAAATATCTATTCTTAGGTTTTCATGATATATAATGCAATTGTTGATGGCGCCAGAAAGAGAGGGCGACCGCGGAAGACGTGGCATGACCAGATCAACCAGATAATGGAAGATGGTCCCGTTAGAAGCCTCAACAACCAGCTTGCATGCGAAGATGTATGAATGTGGATGAGGCGAGAGTTGCACGTCAGGACAGAAGAGTGTGGCGCTCTATCTTCTCTGCCTACCCCCACGGGGAAACGGCGTGATGGTAAGTAAGTAAGTAAGTAAGTAAGGTTTTTATCGCTTGCAGTATTTTCTGGTTTGAGTTTTCTGGGATATTCTGCCGTATTTCAATGATCTTTCTGGCCCAAGGCCAGTTAGATACTAAACTACGTCTGATAACTCAGAATTCACCATAATATGACTTAATTTTAGCATCATTAACATATATAATTTATTTTAGCTTAACTATCTTCCATCATTATGAAAATTGATATCTTTGTTACTTGAAATTCACATGACTTAAAAATGATTCAAAATAATTATAATTTTATTTTTACTTTTTTATTTTAGCTTGAATTTGACTGAAAATACGCATTTAGATGTAAAAATGATAAGTAGGCAGATATCCAGATCAATATTTAAAAAAAAACAGTGTGTATGATGAAAAACACATTGTTTAAAATATAATAATTTATTTATAATAATATATAAAAGCTTGTGAGTATAAAAATTCAATTAAAAAAAATTAGGACTCCAAAATGAGTAAGAAAAACACCTGTTTTCGAAAACAAAACAATAATTGAATAGCTGTGAAAAGAGCAATCAGTGCTGCACCATTAGTTCTCTGCAGTGTATTCTCCACTGCAGGGCTCCAGCCGTGAAAGGAATCGGAAGAAGAACTCTGGATTAAGGGGAGATAACAAATGCCATCTCCGCAAATCACTTTTAGTTTCTCCCAATCGATCGAATCAGTTCAGCCAATTTCCTGACCAGAGGTTTTCCTTTATTCCTGAACTTTCAGCGTAGTGCAGACGAAATTTTCGTCCTGACTGAGAAAAACATATGTAAGCATTTAAGAAAAATGCCATAAATTTCTAATAACGTAAAGTAAATATTTTTTTTACACATTAAATATACAATGAAATAACAGTTTATGTTTAATCGAGCGCTTTTTAAAATCCTTTTAGTGAGTTTTCCCGGCATTTAGCATTAAATAACATCAAACGGCACTTTAAATATTTTTCAATTAAATAATCTGCCACGGCAGTAGGATATTATGTATTTTTTTACCAATAAATGACAAATAGAATGTTGTATTCTTTGTAAAATCACATTCTGTAAATTAAATACAATCGGGCACTCGGCGTTGACAGCTGTGAGGACTAGCGAAGGGTAAAACTACATTTCAAAATGAAGACTATAACACACACACGTTCACCAGTTTGAAGACTACAAAGTGTACACTACAATTGTAGTAAAAACTACTTGAAGTGAAGTAATTGTAGTACTACGAATTGAAGTGAAGTAATGAAGTAATTGTAGTATTAATGAAATGAAGTAATGTAATTAAGTAATTGTAGTACTAATGAAGTGAAGTGTAATGAAATGAAGAAACGTAGTACTAATAGTTGAGTGAGTTAATATTTTTTTCCCAAATAAAAATTTGGCGAGCTAAAAAAAAAAAAAGGTCAACGAGAAAAATATTTAAGATAAATGACAGATTTCTTCATTCGATTCCAAAAATTTTCAAACCATGGGGGGAGGGTTGTTACAGTTTCCAGAGATTTCTTCGTTTACCTACATCAACTTTCCAAAAATTTCTTCATAGCTCCCAAAATTTTTCAAACCATGGGGGGGGGGGTTGTTACAGTTTCCAGCGATTTCTTCATTTAGCTACATCAACTTCCCAAAAATTTCTTCATGGGTCCCAAAATTTTTCAAACCATGGGGGGGGGTTGTTACAGATTCCAGAGATTTCTTCATATATCTACATCAACTTTCCAAAAATTTCACGTAAAAAATGCACTATTTAAAGTATTTTTCTCATACTTTCGATAACTTTGAAGTGTATGTACTTTGTAGTGTTCGCTTTGAAATGAAGTGTATTATTTGAAGTGAAGTTTATACTTTCAATAACTTTGGTGTTTGTAGTTTGTAGTGTGCACTACACATCAAAATGTGCGAAGTGTGCACTTCAATGTAGTGTAGTACTACATTGTAGCAGTGAGTACAGAGCGGACCCATCACTAGTGAGGACCCTAAATCGACAGTTACGACCCTAACTCGTAAGCAGTACTTATAATTCACATTTGAGACGAATCAAAAACATTCGCTAACCAAACAATCTTACTTAACCTAATCTTACCAAACAAATGGTATCAATGAGTATGAACAAATACAACATTTTTCAAAAACATGATCTGAAAGAAAATCTTTGATTTTCAAAAGGTATGACCAGTCAAAATATTATCCAGGTTAACTTGAAATAACATAGGTACCTTTAATCGTCAGATTATCGAGATAGTTTCTACAATAGGTACATTATTAGATATTATGTTTCTTTTATTATCCTCGTATTATAGTAAAATCCTGCGATTTCATATAAATTTTCTAAGAAAAGAAGGAAGACTATCGGTTTATTTACACAAGACACGAACACAAAGTTGGAACAGATTTCATAAACTGCATATTGTACGAAGAGCGAGATAACTTACTTAGCTTGCCTTTTCAAATCGTCTATTGAAATAGATACAGGAAATTGGTTTCAAGATCCGCTGGAAATAAGATAAATATTGATGGAATTCTTCTAGCGAGTATAGAATAATGTTGTAAGATTTTATATTTTTTATTGAAAACATATCTGCTATAAATTTTTACAGATAAAATTTGAGCTTCAATAATGTTGATAAAAATAACGGAATTTGATAACGGCTCGTGATTACACATTTCTCTACGATTTTACGTGCAATAATATAATTCGTAATATACGATAATCATTAGAGTTTCTGAGAAATCAAAATTAACCTTTTATTTCATAATTCACCGCTTACATGAATTTGATCTACTACTCAAATAACCACTTCCAGGCATATTACTTTTGTAACAGAGAAGCTGCTTGAACCTAACTATTTATATTTAAAAAGTGTGTAGTTAAATATTGTATCCTTATGTCATATAGTAGTGGAGAGATGCAGACTGAAGAAGATGTTACTATGAGCCACTGGTTGAAGGTTCCGTATTTGTCCAAGGTTTTCTGGTAACATAAAATGTCCCATTGGAACAATAGTACCCTAACGTGAGAAGTTTCATAAAGTTTTCTTAAAGTAAATGAACTAATTAATTACATCAATCAAGAATCTTTTAATTGATTAGAACATTATTCTCTGTATTTCTAGGCTACAGAACTAATATAGAATATTTACAAGCATTTATTATTTATTTGAGAAAATTCATTTATTAGAACAGTTTATGATTTTTGGACCTAAAACGGCGTGTGACTTAATTGTAAGTGTTCTTGACCATTCTTACCAGTCAAGTGTTCATCTCTTCTTCTGATAGGGTATTCCCGGTATCGTTATTAAACATCGGAATCTCTTCAGGGGTTTATTGAAAACTCCATACTATGTGCAAGAATTTTAAATGGTTTTTTTTCTAAAAGTCCGCGATTTTGAATAGCCGCGCCACGTACTCGACGCGATCAGATTCATACATCTTCCGTCCCTTTCGCGCTCGCAAGAGACTCAAAAGTCTTTCATATCAAGATGGATTACTACATAATGTTATATTTATATATTTTAAAGAGGTAGATATTTTTATGTATCCTTAAAATTTATTTATCATATGGTGTAGAAATTTATCTCAGCATGACAAATTTAAGTGAAAAGTAAATTACATCAATATAATTTGTCACACCAAAGTAAATATATTATTATGTCACTGGAATATTATCATGGACAAATTCTTTCATAAAAAATATAAATATATTTTTATAAGTTTCATTAGTAGTAAAAATGACGTTGTTAAAATATTCCGGTTATAAAAACGTACTTAAGACTTAAATCCGAGAAACATTGCATTGCCATGAAATTAATAGTTTTTTACAATGAGAAAAAAATATCCATTGAAAATCTGAATACTACCTGAGCTAACGTGGCCCTATTGAGACATGGCAAGAGAATTGATTATGCGTTTAGTTCACTGTTTTCATATTTTTATTACAAATAAAAAATTAATACCTATATCAAAATTTTTATTCATTGCCAAATTTTGAATTACCTTATCAAAACATTTGAAGACAGATTCATTAGCATTTATTTCATGTCTATAACTCATTATATTGCAGCACTTTCCTGTTTTTGGCAGAAAATTGACATTTTCAATAATAGAGTACCCGAATTTTGAAGATTGTTTGCTTTTCCTTTCGTTGCCAACGCCCCAAAACAGGTGATGGAATGACTAACTGTAAAGCGTTAATTAGGGAGCTTAAACTAGTAGGCGTCCTTTTGTAATTATCATTTATATTTGACAAACGCACCCTTTAAAATATTAAAGAAGCATTGACGAAAAATAAAATATATCTACGTAGTGAAAAAAAAAAGTTTTTGTACAAATGTAAACCAACTGATTTTCTAAACACATTCAAAGATTGAAAATTATAGTTTATCACAAAGATCTCTATTATCACAAAGATTTTTTACGTAAAATTATGTTCTTTGGTGATAACAGAGTGTTGTACATATCCGGCACAATTTTTCTCCCTAAAAATGTTGTAATGAATATTATGATACAATTTGTCATATTTATATTGCAAATTAATGTTTCAAGTAAAATATTACGTTATCATGGAACAAAAAGCCTGGAGAGCAGTTATTTTTTGACAAAGTGGGTACTACACATTTATGGCAATTATTTTTATTAATCTGAACTAACAGGACATAACGTGCTTACGTAATATCCGTTATAAATGGATTATTTTACGGGCAATTTTTTTTTTATTCACTAAAGCCTTGATGTTTGATTGAAATAAATATTTCACAGTACAGATTATAGTACATATTATAATAAATTATAATAAAAATGATTATAATAATAATTAATAGTACAGATCTAAATAAATTTATACGTAAAGATATCGAGTCATTCAACACAATATTTAAATAAATTCATGACTCTTTCTACGTATTACACCTCCCAATGGAAATTCTTTCTATAAAATATATCTGAACCTATAGATCAATCAAATCAATTATTTATTTACATATTCTTATATGATTGTGCTGCATTGAAACACTACTTAAATATATAATACACATAAATGTACATGTAAAATATACTTAAATGTAAAAATTCATGTTACTAGAGCGTGCCGAAGACACTTATAATTGGGATAATGGGCATAGTCTTCATTTATAATATTTTATTATTAGAGTAACATGTACCTATTATCCTGTTAGTGTCTCAAATAAATATTTTAAAAAAATGATTTAACGTCTGGCGCTGTTTACTTCACAAGCATGAATTTAGTATCATAATTAGTGCAATTACTTAACTCCGTTTTTAACTAATGAACGTAATCTAAGTATTTTAAATGTTGATGAAAAACCAGCTTATTTAATAATTTGGAGCGAATTTATGTTATTTTTTATTATTTGGAATTTACAAATATTATTTATTAATTAACTGTCAATTTGGCCCGTTCAAAAAATTAGATCAGTGTAAATAAATTACCACCAGAATTACGCAGCCTTTGGTGTTTTCTATCGAAGACCGCCCCTCCGACTTGCACCCCGATTATTGGAAGTAATTTAGTGCCTGTCTCGTGTTAATGACAAATTAATTAAATTTCATCCCCCAAGCAACAGCTGCTAAAGATTTTTCTGACTACAGGCTCAGTGTTTAAATATCCCCCGTCTGTATTTTTAAATTCCTATTAAATGTTTTCATATCTGGTAGGTTACTCAATCAGATGGCAGCCTCCATAGTCCAGTGGCCATGACACTGTTTTCTGGGTTTGATTCTTGAGTTATGATTAACTCAAGCCTGGAGTTTTTTTTGTGACATGTTTCGCTGTAGTAATTGGGCTCCCTGGCCGTGGCTTACTGCAGCTTAACAAAAAAATATTTGCCATACTGCCGAGATATTAAATCTATAAATAACTAAAAAAATCTATTGTATTTCTTGGGCACTTACAATGTAACAATATCTTTCAGACATTATTAAAGTGTTTAAACTTACAATGTACAATACAGTAACAAATTGTACATTGTGAGTTAAATCTCTTTAATAATGTCTAAAAAAATCTCGATTAATTTTCAATTTCTTATAAATTTGGGACTTATTGATAAAGATACATTCTGTGAAATGACATTAAATTATTTATATTATGCCTTCTTCAGTAAATTACAATATTTTAAATAAAACTATTAAGTACACGTATTACTTAAGGTTTCACTCTTCAATTCGATAAAATAGTTTATATAAAATAATAAAAAATAAAGAAAATAAAATAAAATTAAAAAAATATGTACCGAATAGGGATATTAAAATTCAATTTAGCTGAACTATTCAGTATTGAGAGTTTGCAGTTATCACTGCAGAATGATGAGTTGAGAGAAAAATCCATAAAGTTAAAAATTGTCATCATTAAATAATGTTTTTAGTCTCCGATATACTTCCTACCCTTCACATACATCTATAGATGCTAATGAATGAATAAGATAGGATGGATGAATAAGATTTATTTCGTCATTATTTCATCATCTTCCTTGTATCCATACATCTATAGATGCTAATGAATGAATAAGATAGGATGGATGAATAAGATTTATTTGGTCATTATTTCATCATCTTCCTTGTATCCACACATTTAAGATATTGTCATAGCTGGTACGCCACCGGCAGGTAAAAAAAAGTGAAAAAATTAAAAGTCTGAACGTTTTTTAAAATGCGATTAATAAAAGTGCACCTGTCTTCATGGTGAATGAATTTTATGTGCAAATGTTTTCCATTCCTGAATAATCTAATTTCTGAAATATATTTAGTATTCTCAATAAATTTCCGATCAAGGTTTCGTTACACTCATGAGAAAAACTTATAAACTCTCCAAGTTTCTAGTACATAACACTACTTATTCTCAAGGAAATTTTTTCGTGAATCCTGCCACAGTCCGAAGAGTAAACTCGTGTATGAGATATATGAATTAATGAATCTATGACTTACTTCATTTTTTGCTTTTGAATTTTTTATTTCTGAAGAGGATCCGTTATGTTAGAAATAATATGCATAATAATCAGACTGAAATATTTGCGTTAAAATACTTACCTTAAAATACTTATCTTACCATATCTTACCACATCCCAACTCGCAATAACAGACATTCACTTACTTTTCATCTCCCCTTTTGTAAGACCAACTCAAAACAAAACTTCTTTATGTTCAGATCCACAAATTCATTTAACACATACTATCACCACATTGACATTTTAAACGCAACAATAAGAAACATAAAACAAACAATATCTACACTACCGCACCCAAACTAATTTGTACATTATATCGTCCCTTCTACTCCCGTCCCACATTCCCCTCCACCCTCTCCACTCGCTATTAAAGTAAGTTAAAGTTAATTTTTATATTCAGTGGAAAATTTATAATTGGCATAATTGTAAAAACCATTATTTCATAATTTTAAGATTGTTGTTTTGCTGTTAATTTTCCCTAAAACAAAATAAAATAAAATAAAATAAAAAAAAAGTCGTTTTGAAAATCCTTAGATAAATATTTATTTAATAAATCTATTTTTATTTTAAATTTAATTATATATGCTTGTGATTTCAAGGAAGGGTGTTATTATTTGTGTATACTATAACCCTGAACGTACTTTGAGCCAGTATTCAAAGAAGTAAATAATAAAGAAATTAATTAAACATTTCTAATATTTTAACACGCCTAGCTTCTAACAAAGTGCTCAAATAAGACAATAAATAAAATTACGTCGCCTGTCACCGGGCAATTAAGTAAAATATTATTGAAACAAATCCGTTCGCATATTTCCTTGAAATGCGCCTAGCCTCGCTCTGCAGAAGTAACAAGTCTGTGTTCCGCGCGGAATTATCAACACGCAATGCAACCAGTTAAGGCAGTTTCCGTCCGCATGACTTGATAGTAATTTCGCTTGAAATTTGTTTCGAGCTTTCGTGTATGCAGTTTTGCAACTTATTTATAATCCGACAAACTTCTCTTGACAGGCTCGGCGGCAGATGGGAAAATGGAAAAGCGCCACGGAAATGTACTCTACATTTCTTATTTTGCAACACTCAATATTTTCACTGCCATCGAAAATATTCTTAACGCATTCCATTTTATGCCACTAAATAGATATGTTTAATTCGTTCAATTCTGTGCCACTGAACACCAAAACATTTTTTTGTCTAAAAACACCTCTGTTTGTTAGAAAATAATAAAATAATTCCTGAGAATTTATTTTGTATCACTCAACATTATTGTATTTTAAACTTCTCGAAATACATAAAAAATGCAATATTTTATTTTTGAACCGCTCAAAAAAACTCAAGCATTTTATTTTTTTATAAAATATTATTGTGTTTATACTTAAGATTAAGAGAAAAATATAATTAAATAAAATATTTATACAAAATTTGAAACGAGATAATTTTAAAATATCAAAATGTCTAATCATATAAAAGTGTAAATTCCTCTCCAAGCACAAGAGTTAGTCTCATTATGGATAGGTACAGCGAAAAAATTGTGTATTAATTATACTTTCAATAGATGAGTTGAATAGTGTGATAAACTGTTAAATAGTATATATTTTATTAAACAAATAAAAAAATATAAAATCAGTTCTAGGAAAACAATAATTTCTTTAAAATTCAATGATATACAGATGAAGAATAAGAAATGCGCGAGTTTATTTAAGAATTAAAAAAAAATTTAAGATTTTTTTTTTTAAATTCTTTAAGATATAAACATTAAAAAATACATTATTTTGAAATTAATCACAAAAATCTATTTAAATTAATCAATATAATTTACCACCTTTGGAGTAGCGTTAATGAGTACCTAACGTTTTTCGACGAATAAAATTGCCACCTTTTTCCCAACCAAAAACTACTATTTCGTTTATAAAATAATGATGACCTACCCCAAAATGACTACGAAAATCTATTAACAAAATGAAAACAAAAAAAAAGATTATTCATAACAGGTGATTTAATTATCACATAAATTTATCCGGGGATACATATTTACTATAATTTAAAAATAAATTTGTTTTATTTTTGTTACATAAATACTATTTGTCAAAATATTTTTTCATAAGATATGCCCAGTGGTTAAATAAAAAAATGAATAAAAGTCAATTGTACTGCTTTAATATTGAATAAGGAATGTTGTCATATATATTTACCCAAAATACTGAATAATACTCCAAGTACTGAATTTACATTTCACCACACATGTATCACACATTTGTACGGTGTTACATGTATAGTCAATTGTAACCTAGTATCTTAACCTTCTCTAAATATTTAATTTTGTACCATTTTTTATATTACATCATTGATTTTCACTCTGCCTATAAACACAGATTATTCCCGCTGAAACATCAAAGAATTTATATTATTAATTTGGAATAAAATAATACAGTGAGCTGGTACATTTAAGCTATTGTGGCATGATTTATTTACCGATTTTCAGTATTAATTGCTTTATTGACATACCTGCTGTACGTGAAATTAATCATACATGAATCTAATAATAATTAAGCCACTCAGTTTCAGTAATAAAATATATTATCAGCGAAAGCCCCCGCAAAAACACAGATGAATTATTTGTTTTTATTCCAAAGCTGTACATTTTGTTATTTTAATTGGAATTGCATTGTTAAAATATAATTAATTATTATCCATAACACTAATTAGGTAATAATCCCGTAATCATTTTAATACTATCTTCATCCCTGGGTAGCTTCCGCTTCACAGGGTTTCAAAATTGGATATACATTGCTGCGTTAACTTTTTAACTATCCAAGCTTTGCCTGCTGTGATTTCAGTTAAATTTAGTAGATATGATAGAATGTAAAGTTTTTTAAGACCTTGATTTCGACAATACTCACTTAAGCCATGTTTTTACTAGGGGACAAATAGCGCAACATTCCGAGCGGCATGTCGCATCAACATCTACGTTCATGTTTCGAGGACAATGACGCGGTCATTTGACGTGTACACACCTGGACTCATACATCACTTATCGCGGAAATGTCGCCCGATGAGGTTATGATCATTTTTGTTGCGCATCTATTTATTCTAACGAGTTTATCGAAACGTAAGAGGGGAAAAAGGTAGTGGGTGCGAAATTATTTACTGCAAAGAAAAAGAAGGATGGATATTCTATGCGATCTTCGAATGTCTGACGGATCTTTTGTCAATTTCACTTGAATGACAACAACTGATTTTGAAAATGTATTACAAATAATCGGGTCTCCCAGCCAAGCAAGAGACAATATTACGGAACACTGTTGGCCCTCTCATCAGACTTCCAATTACAGCTCAATTAGAGTTCGATCAGTTGGATAACAATCTCGTTTCCTCACACTAATGTCATGTTGAGTGGTATACAGTTACAGCGCGTGCGCATTCACTTATCACGTGGTACTGACGCGCGGCGCGATGTCGTGGTGTGCTCGCTCAGGTACCGTGCTTATGGCAACGTTGCCGCGGCACGTAGAAATGCCACGTAGACATTGCAACGTCACGTAGACTCTATGCCGCGCGTGATGTTGAGAAACAATTTGTCCCCTAGTGAAAACATGGCTTTATAATGAAAAAACTTACAAAGAAACAATAGCAACATAATATTTCGCGATTTGATTATATATTCGTTTAATTTATAAATGGTCCCTCAGAAATTTTTTATTAGTCAATATGAATTTTCACCTTTGAGTAATTAAGGATCAAATCAAAAATTGATCTAAAGTCTTAAACACAATATAAACATGAGTTTTGATTTTGACACGCGAAGTACTTACTGTATGTGTAGTACGAGGCTCAAGCCACAGACCACTGAATTACATAACCACTACACTTACTGCTACTCTATTATAATCATTTAAAAATATATATTCTAAAAAAAGAAATGAATACTTTTAAACGGACTTGCCTTACTGAGTCCCATCTGACGGGATAAGCGAGGTAGCGGCAAATCATACCGCGATAGGCTTGGCGCATCTAGAATCGAGGAACTGCAATATCCTAAACAAGACAACTCAATTAGCCGAGGCGGGCGCACAATACTGCACATGCACTCGTCAAACTATTATTTCCTCATTAATCGCTCGCGAGACGCCGCGGCGGGCTGCAGTCGAGTTGCCGGAAATGCACTCGATGGCTGAATATTACAAGTAATTAATATCCCAGGATAATCAATGTAGTTTCCTCCATCGACACTTAAAAATTGATTTAAAAATTGATTAGTTAGCTAGGGTTTGATTTAATAATATTTGAAAAAAACTTTTCAATGTAAATAGAATAATTATTTCTTAACTTACTTTTTTACTAGCTTCATGATTTATATGATAAAAGGACAATCGTTACCGTATATTCGACAATCGACAGCAGTATAGTATTTTTATTTCATATTATATATTTTAAATAAAATCTAAACGTGATTATGTAAGCTATTACATAATATGTTGATTGTAGAAATATATTTTAAATATGATTTTTTTTTTACTTGAGTCATTTTATTTTATTATTTATTATTTAGCGTACGTCCAAAAAAAGCAATTTTGTAAAATCTTATGAGACCTTTTATCACTTGATGAAATAAGACACCATTTATACAGGATTGAACGCCATATTCTTTTCTACTAATTTTGTCTCGATGGAGTTCTCGTTCGTCGTTCTTATTTATTATTTAAGCTTTCAACAGGGCCAATCTTAATTAATGTGATCGTACCATGTCTTTTGGATCCTCTGTCTAATAAAAATTGGATTTTAATACATGGACATAGACAATATTTACATGTGTACACCGTACTTCATAAGAAAGCAGTTATGATGATAGGATTTCTATCGATCCGTTTTGAAAATGGTAAAATTTCACTCACGAAATTTTATGAAGGTTCATTATCCACTAAATATATAATATGATAAGTAAAATAAAATTATTCACTAAATAATAGGTGTACGCATAAGTAATCAATTATTTTTGGTGTGGAATGTTTGCTTCAGTCAAGCTCAGTAAAGTGAACGTGCAAGGACGTGTTTTATAGGCAATATTATAATCCGTAGTCTTGTGACAATCAAATTTATATATATTTATTACTCTATTGTATTATGGCGCACAATCAACTAACTGAAGAACATTTCCGTCATTGAATGCTGTTTCATTTTCGATCGGATGTTAATGCAACGGTTGCAACAAAGAAAATTTGTGATTTGTATGGAGACGTATTGAAAGTAAATAAGTGCCAACGTTGGTTTAGAAAATTTTCCGATGGTGATTTTGACTTGCCTGATAGCGATCGAAGTGGGCGCCCGGTGGGGTTTGATAATAACGCTTTAAAAATACATAGAAGCATATTTTTCTTAAAAGTCTACCAACAAGATGGCAAAAGGCCTTGATAACGATGGATATTAAATCGATTAAAAATAAAATAAAATGTATTTAAATTCTTTTTTGTTGCCATTTAAATAATTGATTACTTGTGGGTACACCTAATATCTAATATAATTTTAAAAAATCATCTAAAATAATTCTCATATTTCCAACAAGTATATTGCTTAGAATTGTTAAATTACGAAATATTGTAAATTATTTTCAGACGTTCACAAAAATGAAAATTATTTTCACTTGGATGCGCCGTATCTTTAAATGTTGTTACAAATTTGCATTTAAAGCAGAAACTCGTTCCATCAGTAACGATGACAGAGGCGAAAACTTCCAGTTGATAATTATAAATTAATTACCATTAGCTTGCTTACTGTCCTTGCGGCAGGTTTTGCTTTGTCGGGAAAGTGGATTTCGGATTAGCAACTTAATACCGAAATATAAATTTGAATACGTCGTACGACCATCTTTAGCTCGGTGAATTGTTAAACTGCATTTACAGTGCATAATTAGGATACTTTTTTATATAAATAAATCTAATTGCTTGACTAGGATATCCGATGTCCGATGCCCGATATCTGTTGTATACGTGGATAGTAGGAATAGGTAATTGTTTTATAGAGAGACAAAAAAAATAGAAGAAATTAACGAGTTTGTGTATTTGGGAAGTATGTTTCCTAGGGTCAGTCAGGCTGAGAAAGATATTGAGAGGAGGGTGATTGAGAAAAATAAGATAGAGTGATGAAGATACATTATAGACTAGCTATTCGTACCCGGCGTTGCACGGGTTAAGGATTAAGTTGAAAATAGATGTGTGGGAGGAAACAAAGATTCGATTTGAACGGTATAGATTTGTATCGAAAAAATATTAGGGGAGGGGAAAGGGTAAAAGGGGAGGGAGAAAATGAAAATGTGTGAGAAAATATTACCCGCCGGGTCCAAAAGAATAAGTTTCCAAATTTTGAGTCCGATCGGTCAAATGGTATAATTTGCATCGAAAATATATCAGGGGGAAAGGAAAGGGTAAACGGGTAAAAGAATAGGAGGAAAATGTCGCTTTTGTTACCCGCCGAGTCCAAAAGAATAAGTTTCCAAATTTTGAGTCCGATCGGTCGAACGGTATAGATTAGCATCGAAAATATATCAGGGAGAGGGGAAGAGGTAAAAAAATAGGGGGGAAATGTCATCTGAGTAACCCGCCGGATTCTAAAGCATAAGTATACAAAATTTGAATAGAATCGGACAAACGATTTAGATTTGTTTAGAGAACAGACAGACAAACAGACATTGAATTTTATAGGTATAGATGACTCATAGAGACGAAACTATATTCATAAGAAATAAGTTGTACATGTCAAACATATAAACAATTTATTATTATCAAAAATTTGATAGATGTGGCTGTCTGTAATGGGTAAAATTGGTGAACGTTACATTGTGTAAGATAAGCCCTATGAACACCGAAAGAGACTTCTATACCTACTTTCCCAAAAAAAAAAAATATTCGTCATATCTTGAATCTCGAATTGTGTTCTTGAAAAATTTGGACACGCTCAAAATATTTTGAATATAATTGGTGTCTTGAATGCTATTTAAGCTCAAAAGGAATCTGTCACATGATATAATTCTAGCGGCTTATAACCGAGTTTTGGTACCAACTAAATGGAAGTCTGGCTAAACAGGAATGAAAGTTGACTGAATGCATTGGAAATAGGTCACTGAGGTGCGTGCGTAGAAAATTTTTGGTCGATAGAGCGAGGAATGAAAAAATCAGGAGTGAATTAAATACTGACTTTAACGTGATAGATAGAATATAGAATGGGTCACTGAGATGGTTCGGTTATGAGGAATATTTGAGGGAGGAAAGGTGGTTAGGAAAATATATGAGGCGAGTGTTGAAATCAGCAGAACTACAGGATGTTCACAAAGGACCTGGCATGATCAGATACTATAAATATCGGAGGATGCCCTGTTAAAAGCTTCAACAACCGTAGGGCTTGCATGAGAACATGTATACATGAATCCGAAGCAAAAGTAGTGAATGTGACTGAGAAGGGTTGGCCAAGTTGTGAGATGCGGGAACCGTAGAACTCTCCAACAGTAGCTTTTCGAGGAATCTCCGGTCAGAATACAAACACTAAATAACCAAAAAATAAGATATGAAAGGTGCAAACAAATTCCACAGATCCGACTGAAAAAGTTCGTCTGGAGAATTGTGTATGCAGCCGAGCCTTTTAGCCATGAAGCGTCAAAAGATGAAGATTAGACTAATAAATAATGTACTTTTTCTTAGATCATCATTTTGTTTACACTGACATCATTTTTAAACAAAATAACATACAAACAATTGAATTTAGTGTACGCAGAACAAAGCCGACTCCAGAAATATGATCAGAACATGCATGTATGAGTCGGAAGCATAAAATACATAGGTTCAATGGATTTCGTATTTACCTACATTGAACGTATCTTTATACAGAACGGTTCAAAAATATCGTGTACTATTATATAAAATAAATTGTATATTCAGCATAAATGTGCGAGCATGTAAAATAACACAGAAAACATAAAATTGTTTTGTATGTTACAATCACATAATTCAAAATTAAAATATATATCACTTAATATTATTAAAATTCTTTGAATATTTTAATTAAAAGATTAAAAGGTCAGGTACCAAAACAAAATAATAAATAAGATCTCATTAAAATGTGAATGTAATTTGATTTTATTTTGAAAAACTACATGAATATTTTTTGAATAATTGATTTAATTGTTGTTATTCGAAGATTTTTAGAAATGCTAATATAATTATTTTATTTGATTGTAATGTCCTAAAATTGTATGCCTTATGCAATCAATTACTGTATCATAACAAATATTTTGCAAGCATGTCATCATCAAAATGTTCATAAATACTCTAACATAAGTAATACTTTGTACTAATATCACTCTAGTACATCTATCATGGTCAAAAATGATCTTTTGATGGTCTGTTTATTAAAAAAATTAAAGAATATAGGTACGTTACATATTCCAGAGTAACTAACAATTTTTTGTTTTGTCTAAATTAAAAAAAAAAATAATATATCATTAGACACCACAGTTTAATTTTTTTTACGCTTCAACAGGCCAGGAAGCCCAATTACAGAAGCGCAATACATCATAAAACACCCAGGCTTGAGTAAATCAGAGATTGCGACCTCACCGGGAATTGATACCGGAACCCTCGGTGTGAGGAGCCAGTGTCATACCCATTGCGCTACGAGGGCCGCAAAATTATTTATAGTATGTGGGGTATAAAAGCAAAGGCAGCAATATCCAAAAAATTTAAAAAAATGTTTTGAATGCAGTCACCGAGATCACTAATTTAAAATGTACTGAATTCTATATTTAGTGTATCTATCCCTTCCAAAATCAAGTTTCCTATGAATTTATTGACTATGTTGCCCATAAAAACTCAATTTCAGTACATTATAAATTAGTAATCCTCGATGACTGCATTCACTTTAGATATTGCTTGCTTTTTCTTTTACACCCCACATATAATAATTGTTTTTTTAGTCTTAGTACGTAGTTAAAAACAAAAATTCAATGAGTTTTCGAAAAAAGTTTGAAGGTAATAAGCTAAATAGATAATAATCACAAATATTGAGAATAAATTAAGACAGCAACTAACAGCTAATTAAAAAATAATTAATATTGAAAGAAATACCTTCTGCATCCTCTATAAAAATGTAAACGTGTGTACCAATTACTTTTATATAAACAAAATTATTTTAAAAAATTTTAGAATAAATTAAATACTATGTTTTAAACCACTTTATCTAATATTTAAAATTATTTTCGAATAACTTATAAAAAATAACATTCTTAAATAAAGTTTATAACAAATTTTAAAACGGGTATATTCTTCATTTGCATTATTCTTTTGTTTCGTGGTGGGTCGAAATCACTGGTAAAATCGTGGATAACTTGGCGTGTAAACACATAAGAATGGCGACTTTATAATGCTGCAACCCCTCTTTCTTCGCTGGCTCCTCCACTGGGTCTCCAGTTCAGATCCTCCGTGTGTTCCTGTCCTCTCGTTACTACTGAGAAAGCTACAGATTCCTCGGCAGGGTCCCCAAACCACATCATCTTCGAGCTACGTAAATCAGGGCTCAAACTCAAGATCAATGAAGATATCAGAATGATGTCTCAACACCATGTTAAAATACAACAGAATATACTAAAACATACACATTTATTCCAAAGTATATGAACACAAGCTATCTATGAACAAGAAAAAGCCTTATATTACCATTTATGGGATTATGGTGGAATTAAAATATTCTCACGGAATAGCAGGATTGGGAGAAAACTGCAACGTTGAATGCGCAAATTAATTGGGTACTAATTTAAACGTAATCACTATTTTGATATTTACACTATCACTATTGATTATCTTTTGCCTATCTCTTGAAAATCAAATTCATGTTGTTTGTATCTCCGGTAAGTACTTTTGTAATTTATCGCTGGTCAATAGGCGCATTGATCACCGATCATTTTGTGGTATTTATTCACGCCCAAATGTACAAAAAACGTCCAAAACTTATATATCACTTTTTATAAGTTTTGGACTTTTTGAAGTGTTCGGAAAACCTTAATTATATACGATTTCTTTTAATTTAGCATCTCGTGGCAATTTTTTGACGTCACGTTAAGTTTTATTTTAATTTATTACATCTATTCCATCTTTGTGGATGGTATTATCTGAATGCACCCACTTTGCACTTCTCCTTCCCACGCCGAGGTATATAGTACACGCTCTACCAAAATGTTATATCTATGACTTTGACAATACTGCTTTGACCGTTCACTGTATGTGTGTGTGTGTGATTTTATTTTCAGGGGTGAGCATGCGGTCCTTCTGATAAGGAATAAATTATGGCATAAAAATAATAATGAGACCTGCAGCTCTTCTGATAAGGGGTACGTTAGGAATCATGGTACTGTGTCGACTCCGTCCTGGATCCAGAGGTCTACGTAGACAATACAGAAGTTAAGAGCGTATATATTTTCCTATTATCGACTGACCGCTTCCTAAAACCTTTCCAATCCATCTTCCAAATAATTTTCCAAAATTTACAATCTGTGTGCAAACAATATATAATTTGCAAATCTGATATTTTTATAATTAAATGAATTAACTAAGTTTATCACCACTTAATTTGTGGTAAAAACCAACCGGTTACGGAAAAAACGTTCCTTCCTCAGGGTATACTTAATACTAAATAAACATTACAATTTATGAACAATCATACCTCAGTGTCAAGTGTCCAAACGGGGGTAAATAGTGGGGGGGGATGCGAAAGAAACAGGTGACAGGGTGAAAGGGAATATATTGAAGATATGACTGTAAGTTAGAATTTTTTGGTTATTTATAATACGTTCATTATTATTTATGCATTTCTTAATTTCTAGGGTTTCTAAATTATTTAAACGTTAACTTTTACTATCAATGTGAAGAAAATTGACTCCTGCAATATTATCAAAACTATGGTTAAAAATTCATATGTATGCACAGTTGGAGACATCAGGGTTCCTATCTATAACTTCTATCTTTATAATTTTACATCCTCGAGCTAAAGTATGTCAATCTTCTCTCGGCCACCCTGTACCCTTTGTGGGTTGTTTAGGACTCCCGGTAGCGAGCCACGCCTACTGTTTGGATTCATTTGAATTTCAATAAGGAAATTGCATTCTGGCTCGGGAGGAAGTTGCATAAGCGAGACATGCTCCGCCGACTACTCCTCGAATTGTCGTGGTATTTACCAGGTCTTTTACCGCAGAACTTTTACATCCTACATCAGATAGCGGTGACAATGAAACAATTCCATTTTTATATTTCGAAAATTCAAAAAATATAAGTTTAACATAAAAATGAATTAAGTTAATTATTGTTAGAAGAGATTTTGAAAATTGGAAAAAATCGTAGATCAAATAATTTATGGCTTACGTATGTATTATTAAAAGTTGTATGGAATGCTGAATGAGACCGTCGAAACACGCAATACAAAATTCTTTCAAATTTTAAAGGTCAATACTTATTGATGACAAATTATGTCTGCGTGTGGTAGTGCCATACTGTGGTAGGATTGTGGGTTTATATACATAAATATAAATTTAAGATGACTATGAAGTACGTGTATGTTAATGTCTCTTCAATATTTTCAACAAAATTAAACACATTGGAAAATCTGAGAAAATAAAGTAAGAATAAATAAATTATTTTATTGATAAAATGAATACACTTTGTATAAGACCACTATTTATTATCAACGTGTTTCGGGGTTAATGGTCCATTTAGGAGATAATGTATTGAGATAACTTTTATTTAAAATTAGAAATATATAAATATTAAAAGAAAAAAGGTTGGTATGAATAATTAATTTTATTTAAGGAGTTTTAGAAATGTTGTGCTCCATATTGTTAAACTTATGATTAACATAAATATTTTATTTATTTACAAAAATTGATTTAGTGGTAACTAAAATTACTGTTAAAACAACTATTTTTCTTAAAATATTAATGTAAAGTTATTCACTGTTATTAACTGTATATTATTCACAGGGAAAATATGAGAATTGTCATTTTTAAAATTTGGATATGTGACCTTTATATTTTGAAATCCAAAAGTGTATACCTTTTTTTTAAATTATAAATTTGATTTGGATCAGTAACTTTTCTGACATAAAAATAAAACGTTAAATCAGTTTTCTCAATATTTCAAGACGTCAGTTTATAGAATTAAAAAGGTTTCAATTAATGTTAAAGTTGATTGTTTAGATAATTAATACTGAAGAAGACCCATTTCAGAAAAAAATGACGGCCAAACGATGACTTAAGATTGGTTTTTAACACGTAACGTAACATAAATATAAATCAAATTTTTATGATATAAAAATTTAAAATAAGTTAATACGGAGTACCTACAAAGTTAATAATCATATTCTTACCTATCGGGTGTGTTATTATTTTGAATCTCAGCGCGATATTTACGTGGAAAGTTGGAGCTGCGTATAATGCCGTGAAGTTGCCGCGCTGTTAAGCCCGACTAGCGCCGACCCTACAACTCGCAACTCCGTCGGGCAAAAATTATGAGCAAACACCTGTAATTAGCAAAGGAACGGTAAAACTTGGGTGTTAGTCTGGCTTTAGTCAACATACTGCTGTCAGTTACTGGAGTAATTTTGCCAACCTCCGCCGTAGGTGTAAGCAGATATTATATACTAACAGATTTATGTGTAATATCGCTCATATTACACTTCTTGTCGCCACTACTGGCTTCTTCAATAGTGTTAAAACAGTTATATAATTTATGGATTTGGCGTTAGCGCTTTAGAGATTATTATTCATGACGATAGATTTTATTTTAAATATTAAATAATATTAACCATATTACTTCTACTGAGTTTAATAATATTTTATTTTATTTTCACTACTTAAATTTCGAGAGAAACAGAATCTCTAATTGACAGGTGAAGTATTAAACTGACTACTTTTTAAATATAGAATTTTTGCATTGATTCTGTTAAAATATAAATAATTAAGTTCAAATATACTATAAATAATGTTAAGGTTCTGAAAAAATCAGCCAAAGTTACTGGTGAAAGCGTGGTTGTAACGGGAATATTGAGATAATAAGAGCAGAGTTAAAGATGTTAAATAATGTTAAGTGAATGAAAACCCGAGTCCATATTTCTTATAATTTACAAACATTTTTCATTTCATTACCCCTACTTACTCGCGACGGAATGGACAATATTAATAGTACATAATTACAAGAATGACTACAATGATTACTAAAAATTAAAATATTATTAGTAACAATTCTAGAACTATCATAACGAATCGAAAATAATTTATTGCAAGGTCACAAAGTACGTGCAACCACACTATTGGCTTGGCGTGACATGCAAAGCTTGGCGCGCTGATTCGCTTATGTTTAAAATGTACTATACGCACAATTACTACATTTTGTCCCCGATGGGATAGTGATTAATTAAGATAAATTGTAGAAGTCTCACAGAGTCGAAGCTATTTACATGGAAAACATGTATCAAAGCCGTTATAGGGTAACCACAGGGTTTGCTTAAGTGATCACTTTACACAATGCAACGTTCACTGATTCACCCGAGAAAAAATCATTTAAAAATATTGTTACCAGCGGTGACATTTATATATCCTATGTCATGAGAATAAAAACATTTCAACCATAAATGGCTGTAGCATAGTTTCTTCAAATATTTTATATAAGTCAGATCAAGAAAGTTTACGCAACATTAAAAAATTTGACTATTTATGGATGTTGTTAGGGTGTAATCGGTGAGCGTTGCATTGTATAAAGTGATCACCTAAGCCAGCTAATACGGGTCATACATTAACTCTGTGGCCACCCTTTAAAGACTTTCATACATTTTTCCTATAGAAATAGCTTCGTCTCTATAAGTCTTAATAATTTATCTTAATTAATGATTATTCTCTCTGTTGTAAAGAATGACATACATTTGCACCTACATCTTAATTTGATTGTACTTATTTAAAAAAATAGCGAGATGGTAATCCTTGTGCAATAAAACCAAATCAATTTTTTTATAAAATATTTATTTCCCCTGTCAAAATATAAAAATAGAGATTCGTTCAAACCACAGATCTTCTTTTTTTTAAAAAAAAAAAGAAGATAATTCTCCAGAGTTGTATTATCCATCCCTTGCAGTCAGAATTGTTGGCACTCGCATCTGTAACTCAAAACAAATTGTAATTTTAAACCTCGAAACCGAGCTGGGGTGTTAAATTATTCAGGAGCCAACTTTACCTGGATGCATTGTGTTGGCTCCGGAGTGTCATGCTATCTTCTAACTTCAAGAGTCGACTGGGAATAAGTTACGCCAATGTTTTTTAAAATAGACAACTCAGAAAAACATTCCGCTGACTTATGTTCCTTCAAATCAAATTATGGATTAATGTATAATCGTAATTATACGTGGAAGAAAGTAAAGCGTACTAAAAAAACGATACATACTTTGAACTTTAAAAGTTTAATAATGTACATTTTTATCTAATGCATAAGCAATCTTACCGAAAACAGGTCATAATTTAATGCTCATTAAACTTCATTTCTTATCACTGTTTAATATAAACAAACATTCATTTAATTTTCTTATATAGGTATAAACCTAAATATACTTTTTCACTGTGCTATTATATATACATTTTGTTACTATCCATGTAAATGATCTTTTTATTATTATCCACATTTTATATTTATATACTCAATTAATTAATTAATTATTCTTATAGTTATAAAGTATTTTGTTGTACATCTTTATTATTTTTTGTTCTCACTATATTGTTCAGCTGCTCATCTCGGCACAGGTTCTTCCTAGTGAGATGAGCGGCTCTATCTCCTATGTCATGTAACAAGATGAAGATAAAAAAATATAAAAAATGAACATTGAATGAAGGCTATCTATCGGCCAGTGCTCACGTACGCAGCTGAGACGTGGGTACTAACTAAAAAAAATGAGCGAGCACGTTTTTAAAGAAAAATTTTGTGTTAGATTGTGTGTTAAGATGTTACAACAATGAGCTCTATACTCTGTTTAAGGAGCTAAACGTCACAAAATTTATAAAACTGTGAAGACTTCGATGGCTGTGTTATGTGGAGAGAATGACCGAGTATCAAGCATTATAATCCCTGCTGAACTCAAGGCCGATAGGGCGAAGGAGCTTATGAAGGCCAGAATTAAGATGAAACGACAACGTTCTCAAAGACATTGGAGCTTCTGAACTGGAGAGAGCTGGCACAGAACCGAGATGAGCGGAGGAAGACCCTTGAGGAGGCCAAGACTTAGGAGCTTATGAAGGCCAGAATTAAGATGAAACGACAACGTTCTCAAAGACATTGGAGCTTCTGAATTGGAGAGAGCTGGCACAGAACCGAGATGAGCGGAGGAAGACCCTTGAGGAGGCCAAGACTCACCAGGGGTTGTAGAATCAAGAGTGATGATGATGATGATGAACGCTATCTATCATTAAATTTTCCACAGTAATATAATGTTAAGTCAAAAATTTACAAACAATATTATAGATTTATACCACTTGTCGTTAGAAAAATATGAAAATGTTTAGTCATTTACCTCCACGGTTGTATGTAGATTTTACTCGCAAAGCATCGAGCTGCATAAATATCATAACTGACCAATAAACAATAAACGATCTTGCTCTAAAACTCTTCCTAATTGATTCCAGAAGAAAAAAGATTTAAAATGTTAACAAATCAGTCTGTAAATAAAATGAAATAAATAATTTATATCGTATGTATTGATGTAGGTATGTATATATAAAATATTAGATGCACTTACATACATCATGCACAGTTACCTCTTCTATACATTCATACAAAATAATATTTTAATATGTTTTTATTATTAACGCACACCTAATAGTTAATTAAAAATTTTAGTATTTATGCAAATAATTATAATTTTCTGTAATTTAAATTTATTAAAGAAGGTACACGCATGCACAAATATTGAAAAAAAAAATCTTTGTTATGTAAAATTATTTCACATAAATCAAAAATTAAAAAAAAACTTTTATCAAGTGTAAAAAGTTTTTGGAATCCCATTAAATCAATTGCAAATAATTTATTTTCATAATTTACATTAAAAAGAACATTAATAATATTCACACATAAAAACTAATATATAAAAAATAATCTAAACTACTTTTCAACAAGACGGCCGTCATTCTTACGACACAGCAAATTAATTACTAATTTAAAAAATTAAGAGCGTCCTGCCCTAAAAGATCGAGCGGCGATATCGCTTTCAATTGACGCAAAGTTTGATAAATATGACGTTAAATATTCTACGGCGACCATTATTCATTTTTGTTTTTCCGGTTCCAATAAATAATAGCACGCCTTCAGATTGTCGCCGATAATTATTGTTGCTGCATGGAACTTTATGCTTTACGTACACTGCAATTACATATTACTACGGCGACCTATTCCCGGCGTTCGGTAAAGTATTAACTCCGCTATCGCCGGGTGTAATTAAAGGTTATGTTGCCATAACAAGCCCGGAATTGGAACAAACTTGCAAATTGTGTTCTAGATATTAGTCGTTTTAGTAATACAAGAACAATTATCGTGTACATTTTTATCAGTTAACAGGGCGTGTACGTTTGAAAGTAACGATGCATTTCAGATGGTGTTAGACCGCTGATTTTATTTTGCTTCAAATCGCAAGTAGCGCTTTAAATATAATTTTTTGAATTCACGTAACATTGTATTCCTTTTTAAATTCACGAAATATTGTATTTGATGACAGCCAGTTTCAGAAAAAGAACATGAACCGTTTAATGTAGGAAGATATGTAAGATATTTATAAAATAATAATTCAGGAATTCCTGACGAAGATTACCACTTGATTGCCCCGGTCCAAAATACTAGACCAGTATTATTTTTTTTAATTGATCACGATAAAAATTGGCAAAAAATATATAAATATTGTCTGTTTATTTAAATATGACAAACAATCAATATAAATATATATAAAAAGAAACCCGTGTTTCCCTATCCGCAAAGTTTTCTTCACAACCAGATACCACCACCCCTGGTGGTTATGGTAGTGGATAGCCCTTGGTGTCTCATTAAAAATGTGCGGGTTTGGTGGGGGTGGCTGAGCGTGGGTGGGAGTGAGTGACGAAAATGTGCATTCTAGCACATTGTTTTGTTATGGGAAGGCCGAAAATACTTCAGATTGTTCCAAAATGGGCCCGTCGACTGTGTTGGTAAGTGTAGAAGATTCCGGAAAAATCCGCTATAGAAAGTTCTGGAAGGAGAACCTTCTAGAAGTTACCGAAAGTTCAGTAAGGTTCCAAACTATGTGGCGAAGTGTGCTAGTGAGTCAAAAACGTTTCAGAATGTCCAGTAAAGCTCTAGAAAGTTATAAAGGGAAGTGTTCTAGAAGATTCCCGAAAATTCTATAAGCTTCCGAACTAATAGGTGAGTCGAGAAGGTTCCAGAACGTTTGATAAAGGTCTATAAAATTCTGGTGGCGGAGTGTATCTGTGATTCTATAAGGTTTCAGACTGTTCGATAAAGTTCAAGAATGTTCTGGATGGAAAACGTTCTGGAAGATTCACGAAAGTTCTATAACGCTCCGAACAGAATGGCGGAGTGTGTCTGTGAGTCTAGAAGGTTCCAGAATGTTCGATGAAGCTCTAGAAAGTTATGGAAGAAGAACGTTCTCGAAGATTATTAAAAGTTCTGTAAGGTTCATAAGTGAGTAGCGGAGTGTGTCGGTGTATCCAGAAGGTTCCAGAACGTTCATGAAGGTTCTCAAATGCTTTACAAGTTTCTGGAAGCAGAAAGTTCAAGAACGTTCTAAAAGTGTGCCGGTGAGTCTAGATGATTCTAGAACGTTCGATAATGCTTTAGAAAATTCTGTAAGGAAAAGGTTCTAGAAGATTCCCGAAAGTTCTATAAGGTCATAAATTGAGTGGCAAGGTGTGTCAATGAGTCTAGCACAGAAAGTTCATGATATTTCTCGAATGCTTTAGAAGGTTCTGGAAAAAAACGTTCGGGAAGGTTCTATAAGGTTCCAAACAGAGTGGCGGAGTGTGTCGGTGAATCTAGAAGGTTCCAGAATGTTCGGTAGAGCTCTAAAAATTTCTGAAAAGAGAACGTTCTAGAAGATTCCTAAAAGATCTATAAGGTTTCAAACTGAGCGGCGGAGTTCATCGGTGGGTCTAGAAGTTTCCAGAAGATTAAGAGAAGGTTCCAGAATGCTCTAGAAAGTTCTGAATGGAGAAAATTTCAGAAAGTTTTATAAGGTTCCAAACTGAGTTGCAGAATGTGTCAATGAGTTTCGAATGTTCCAAAAAGTTCTAGAGGGTTCGAGAATGCTCTAGAAAGTTCTGGAAGGAGAAAGTTCTACAAGCTATCAGAAAGATCTATAAGGTTCCAAACTAAGTGGGGGAGTGCGTCGGTGGGTCTAGAGATTCCAGAAAGAATTATAATGCTTTAGAAGGTTCTGGAAAAGGAAAGTTCTAAAAGATTCCAGGAAGTTCTATAAGATTTCGGAATGCTCTAGAAAGTTTTGGAAAGTTCTCTCTAGAGTGTTATAATTGCGCGCAAAAATATCTATTGATATTTTGGCAAAGCGAAGATGGTTCAGCAAGGCAATCTAATTACAGGTGCCGAAACCAGCAAAAAGGAGACGTCAACACATTTCTATGCTTACCAAATTATGGTCCCGAGCGAAGCCGGGCCAACCAGCTAGTTTTAGTATATTTGAAAACTTAATAAAAAAATGTAATTACTGTAAATTCTTGATTATGTGTTCACGTGTCGCGCGGCCGACTGGTCGTTCCGAGGCAATCCTATATTTGTTAAAATGCAAGGCAAGCGAGTGGATACGACAAATACTAAAAAATACACTCATTATTTCAATCAGTATTATTATGTAGAAAGCCATAAGTAATCATACTAAAGTGGATAGCGTGTAGAGAGTTCTTAGAATATCGTAAACATGAAAAAATTGAAGAAAATACAAATCTCACAGAAATATCAGCCAATAATAAATAACCCACATTTCTAACTCCTTTATCATATTTAAAGGTTTTTTACGATTTTTATAAGATATTTGTATGTTACGCCCTATAAAATATTACACAAGTGTTGTATTTTTTTAGCCTTCATGTTACTACTCGGGTACCTGGGTACCCATTTGCAACTTCAAGATAAAATAATATTATTCATTAAAGTCAGTTATTTTTGTCTGTTTGGATCCCCACTATTTAAATTATTTGAAAGCAAAGGAAATAAAGAGAATACGGACATTGCTATGAGAAGTAGTAATATAACGGCTAAAGGGTCAAATTAAACTGCAATTTTTAACAAAAAATAACATACATATTATCGGAGTTATTCTGGACTATAAACTTACATTAAATGAACAAATAGATTATAACTTCTTCTTCAAATGTAGCAAATTTATTTTGTGGTAACATAATTATAATTGATATAAATTAACTTTGTTGAAACCACTTATTTATTGAAAAAAAATCAATATGTTTCGAAGCCGATGGCTTTTTCGTATATTGGTAAATTGGCTTCGAAACGTTGATTTTTTTTCAATAAATAAGTGGTTTAAACAAAGTTAATTTATATCAATTAAATAGATTATATGGTAAATAAATCCTTAAAACTCTTAGGCTTTGTCTTCTGATTTCACAAATACTTACACGATCAACATTTACTGTCCACTTGTCCGTCCTATCTTAGAATATGCCTCTGTGATTTGTTCTCCCTTCTATACAAACCAAACAAGTCACATCGAATCCGTGCAAAATCGTTTCTTAAGAAAAGTCGCGTGGATGATGGGCTTGGATAGAGGAGACTACTCGTACAGTGAAATTGAGTCAATGTTAAAAATTTACAACCTCAAAAAACGTAGAGAAAACACTGACTTAATCACCATATTCAAAATATTAAACGGCCACACTGATGTGCCTTCGTTACTGGGCCAAATAAAATTCAATATCCCTTCCCGTAGACTCAGAAATAATGAACTTTTGTTCCTTAGCCATCATAGAACCAATTATGGATTTCATGCTCCCATGTCACGGTTATGTCGTCTTATAAATTCGAGACAGGATCTGGACTTCTTTGGAATAAGTCTGTCCAGATTTAAACAATCTCTGATTAGATAGTCCAGACCTTGTCTTCATCTTGTTAGTAATTTTCACTTGTCTTTACTTTTGTATTTAAATTGCTATAATTTTTATTCTGATGTATTATATTTTGTTCGTGTTATGTATTATATTTTATTGGACTATGTCCGTTAATTTCAATAAATAAATAAATAAATTTAAAAAAATATATATTATGTTAGCGGACTCAAAACTGAGATCTTCCCAAAGAGTTGTGACTTGTCACCTAGCACCTGCGCAGCGCCCGGTGTGGGAGCCCTAACAAATACAAAGTGCTCGTACCGTTTTGAACAAGCGCTGACAAAAGAATGCACAAACGCATTCGGTCCGGGAAAAGAACAAATAGTGTATTATTTTCAGACGTTTGTCTTGATCAAGCGTCTGCTGGCCGGCAGCGGGGCGAGTCGTGTTGCGGGGCGCAAACAAGAACAAATTGCGTATAAAACGTAACAAATTCTAGGAACGTAAGGCTGCATACCTCATCGTACCCGGCTCGGAGGGAGACGGGGGTAAAGAGCGTCTTTAAAAATTTAGAGACGGTAAAATCTGCCCGTGGAAGGGAGCGCCGGGCAGGGCGACTCAAGCCTTACTTACGGGGTAAAACGCGTGTTCTTTATTTTAATACGATATCGGCTATAATCATGATGTCAATTCTGTAAACATTAAAATGTTGCATCACAAAGTGACTGCTGAATCATTAATTGGTTATTTTATATTTTTGCTCAGCCTTTGAATTATGAGCAATGTTTTTTTTTGTAACTAACAGCACCGTAATTTCCCAACTGCGTTCACAACACCATTATTCTTAACCTCATTCACAAGCAAAATGTACAAATGGCTAAAATAATTTCTCTTTTTTTTATTATTATTATTTTTCATTTATTGGAGACACTAACAGGATAATAGGTATATGATACTCTGATAATAAACATTAAGTGAAGACTGTGCCCACTATCCCAATTACAAGTGTCTTCGGCACGCTCTAGTCACATGCATTTTTGCAATTAATTATTATTATTAATTACATGTACATTTGTATGTATTGTTTTTTTTATGTTTGAATGTAGTGCGATTAGTATTTAATGAATGATTGATTCAATGGATGTATAGGTTCATATCGTTTAGAAAATGGATTTTCTAAAAAAATGTCACTCAAAAGAGTGACACGGAAAAAAGATACGGGTCAGAAAAGTGTTTCATATACCAACAGGAAGATAAAGATCCTAGTGGGGAAACTGAGTTGACAAGGGAAGGAAAGCATGCGTTGAGATAAAAGATAAATTTCAAAAGCCCTGAATATATGTTATATTGCCACTTTTTAATAAAAGCTCGGCTGTCGCTGATTGCTTGCTGCTTAGCCCTGTGGGGTCTATGATGACTTCTTCGGAATAATCATAATAAGGTATTTAAAACAATAAGGTACAAAGCGAAGATGTCAAAATTTTCAGTAAAAAAATTGAGATATAGCACGAAACAATAGTTGATGATGTTCACTATCAAAAAATAGTGAAGTGGCAAGAGGCACACATTAATTTAAAATACATATATAGATAAGTTAACGTGTTTAAATACCAGGGATGTTACGGAGGTCGCTTAACCGGAACCGGAATCGGAGTTTTTAGATTTGGTTTCTCGGAAGGCGGAGGCAGAAGAGAAATATGTTAAGGGCAGGACTTACAAGGTAAAATTACAAACATAATTATTCATCAGTTTCATTTATATCGGCTTAAATATGATACACCTACCTTGGTGTTGAAAATAGAATCCTAAAAACAACACAGAATTTTGTCAGCCGTGAGTTGTAAGACTCACGATGAAGATGGCGATGAAACAAAATGGTGAAATTAAAAATACCTCATTATTATTACGAGTAATCTCGATCAATATACGAGAGTGTGGGTACCGTTTCGATCATCGGTAAGGTAACATAAAAACAATTTACTATCTTAAAGTGGTATATTTATAGTCGTCTGTCCTTCTCGATTCTTTCAACAGTGTTAATTGATTTTCATTTAAAAAAAAGATAGGTATTTATGACGTATTCCTTATATGCATTTCAATTTTTTTATTATTATAAAATATTTTAAAAATCAAGTGCGTCTCGTTTTTCCGCGTGGTGAATAGGAAGCACGTAAATATATAACCTACAGAAAAATGTGGTTTTGATGATATTTTTAGTAGGTTAAATTATATCAATCTAATCACAATCAACCTACCCACACATTTCTCTATTTTGTGTCATATCCATTCAATAGGCGTTGGGTATCATTATTTTATTTACTGCAGCCCGAAATAAGTCTATAGTGGATGGCCAAACCAGTGTCTCAGGTTTTTCAGCTACGATGTTCGACTTCCAGCAATCTTTCCCTGCATTATCAGGTGTACGAGTAAGATCTCGTACTTCATTGGAGGTCTCATCACATACCTGAGATATAGAATTTTTCGGAATTTTATTATTTAAATTAGTTTTTTTTTATTCTCTAGTAGCTCTGTTCATCCAACATATCTTCTGTAGATCCACATCCGAATGCAACACGTTGAAAACGAATTTTATTTATGTCTGGCGTATTTATTTTTATTACTCCCTTTCTTTTAACTCGTAGCGTCAGCTTGCTTGCTTGCTTGTCTGTCGAAAAAATTTTGAATCGATTTTTAACTCTTTTTCCGTGATCCAATCGAGCTGAAACTTTGCAGACAGACTCGTGGCGATGATAAAAATGATCTAAGAAATTTTCGTTTAAAAAAATTAATAATTCAAGTATAATTTTGGATTTTTCGAAATTTTTTATTACTCGCTTTCGTAGCACCGCCCGACACGAGCTCAACGTGTAGGTTAGGAGCCAAACCCGTTTCAACTAGTAACTGAGAAAGGGAGTATAATAAAAACTTGGTTTTTATGGGTTAGTTTTTTTTTATAATTATTCATAACAACAAAAAAAAATTGAAAGACAGATCGCGAATTATATATCCGTTTGCCGCACAATGGTCAACAATCAAACTTGATTTGGTCACGGGCGTGGTGCGCCCCTGTAACTTCGCATTTGTGATTTCCCCCGAGTACGGCCCTGCATAATGTATGTGTGGATATAGTATTCGCCCTCAGCGCGGTGTACACAGTACAGGTGTCGTTAAATCGGTAGAACAAGGTGATGGAAGGTGAAATTACACTCACCTCGGAGGTGATGTCAAGATGTGAAGGGCGTCTATTTTTATTATGATTAAAAATAAAATTCATGACTTCAGCAATTCGCATCATTTATGAATAATTTTATTATATTTATGTTTTGGATTCAATTATTCGTGCAGTCTCAGTACCTTCATTTAAAGATAATTGATTCCATAAACTAATAAAAAAAAAATTTAATGGTCTCATCTATTTTAAATGTATCTGCTTGCGTGTTCTATCCTGTGAAACTAGAAGTTATGCAGGTGTACTAGAAACTTAGCCCAAAAATATATTTTTTTAATTTCTCCACTGCAAAGAATTTTTAGAATAGCAAACAGAATGAGAGGTAAGCGTTTTTCCAATCATTTAATTAAATTTAAACATTTTTTAAAATAATTTAAAAGATTACTTAATTTCGTCTATACGGACTTAGTTTGGTGATCTTTTAAATAAAAAATAAATATTGTTTAAATAATTGAATTGCTGACTACTAATATCGCCTTCACTTTTTGTAAAATCTTTCATGGTAGGGACCTCTGGGAATTATTGTTATTATATGAATTATGAAGAATTCTCGTGTCTATACTATTAATACTAACCATAGTTTGTGTTAATGTTTGATATTTTAATATCTTAAATTTATTGTTATTAAAACCCAAATAGAGCGTAAAATATACTTAATATATGTGATATTGGATTAATGCCAAAAATATGCATTATTTAAATAAAGTGAGTGCCTAATTACCATAGAGAGTGAAGTTTTCAACGTAATTTTATAGAATTGGGTGCATATTTCAAATCAGTTCGCATAAATTGCCTTTCAATACTGGCTGATTCACGTTCTGTGTCGCGTTCTACAGATTTTTTTCATTTTGTTATTTATGTACAAAATATTATCTATTTTTTAAATTTAATTTAACTTGTTGGTCGAACAAATACAGGAGTTATTTTAAATTTCATGATTACTTTTAAACTGACTTCAAGCAACCAGTCTGGTCCAGGTAAAGCGCTGACCTGATGAACAAAATAAGTAAAGTGACAGTTGTATTTATTTTATTAACTGTATTTGTTTTGTACTCGTATTTACCAATGCATTTTCATGTTATTTTTTTTTATAAGAGCACTGTATTTAAATTAAACTATTTTTTTTTTACTTCTACTAACTAACTATCAATTAATGTTATATGTAATTTTTTAATTTTTCAAACGCTTTCATTACGCTTATTTAAATAATTAAATTAATTGGTTTATTTTATTAAAGACAAATATGTATATTTTAAAAATTTATTTAAGGTTGTAAATAGATTTATTATATAAATATAAACACGCTTCATCATGGGATCTTGTTTTCAAAGCAGCTGAACTGGGTTGCAACATAGTAAAACACTGGCTGGAAAATAATTTGCTAACAGTCAATCTCAAAAAAACTAAATCTCAATCTCAAAAAAACTAAGTATTTGACATTCAGCATAGATAAAAGAGGGCAGCCATCTAGCGATTTAAAATTGACTATGCATGATTGCCAACACCAAAACTGTGATTGCACCCCCTTGGAAAATGCAGATAGTGTGAAATACTTGGGAATCATAATAGACAGGCACCTAAACTGGAAACTTCACATTGAACTATTATCGGGAAAACTTTTAAAACTCATTTACCTTTTTAAATCCATACGTAATATTTTTAATAAACAGCAACTCAAAACTATCTATTATGCTCTTGCCCAGTCATTTTTGGACTATGCGATTCCAAGTTGGGGAGGTACTTACAAAACCACATTAAAACCAGCTATAACGGCACAAAAACCTTGCTCCGAGTCATTAATAAGAAACCATTTACATACCAATCAGACAGACTATTCAGAGAATTTAATGTACTGGACGTTAGACAGCTGTTCGTTAAGTCTACCCTCATCTTCTACATTAAAAACACAAACCACCTAACAGCAACCAGTACTCGCATTCACATAATACTAGACAAGCATTACGAAACCTTGACGAAATACCAAAAACTAAGACAACACATGGACAGAAAAATTACTCATACATAGGGCCTAAAATATTTAACATATTTAAAACAGACTTCCCGGAAATCAGAATATACTCAATTAATAAAATAAAAGCTTTAGCAAACAACTGGCTTACCTCCAAAGGTAGAACACCAACTGAAAATTTACTTACTGTAATTGCGTAATAATGTCTTTAAATAAAAATATATACCTATATAAATTAATTAATTAATTAAGGAAAACAAAAAAATAATCTTAAACAAAACTTTAACCCTTTTTACATTAAACAATTATTCTACACATATTTACACTTGGACTTATGACTAACTCAACTTTTACACTTGGACTTATGACTAACTCAACTTTCACTAACATTCTATTTGATACTCTGTAGATACATAATAACTACCTTATGAAAATAAATACTACTGACGAACTCGAAAAAATATTATAATTGTGTTCTATAACGTCACTCTGGGACAGGCGTAGCCTAGTAGAGTGGCATAATCCACAAATTAAACAAAACAAAAAAAATGTGTAATTTATCTTATGTTTTATCTTATGTTTTATTGTTAAATTAGTATTAAGTATCTTTATTTGTAAACAAGGATTTTTTAAATAAATAAAAAAAAATAATAATAAAAAAAAATAAAAAAATTATAATATATTTATTCATATTTGGCGTATTGTTTATTGACATTTATTGTATTGTGGTTGGTGCTCGGTATATACATAATTAATAAATGAAATTTAGCTAGATTCATACTATGCATTATTCACCTATTCTGCACATTCTTCAGGGTTCTATTAAAGAATTTTTCCCTTTCTTAATTAACTATCTTGATGTTTCTTAATTACTATCTTGATAAATTGCTATTTTTCTGAGGCCTATATATATTTTGTGCTAGCGATGCATATTGCTAATGTTGACTGCGTAGTCATTATTTATTTGGGAATTTACTTCGTTTCACACTTAAAATTGAACTAAATTATGGCGCATCAATCTTAAATGCCACTCTCCATGTGTACACAGGCCCTTACAAGAAGAAGCAATGCAACGATCTTAAAAATATCATTAGAGATTTATTTGACAATATTATACATAGAATTTTTTTATGTCATTGCTTACAAGAATTATAATTTTTATAAATGTAAGTTAATTATAGTTTGATTTTTTTTAATTATGTTTATTTGTAACTGAAGTCTTTTCAAATTTCGATTTCGTTTTTTGTATAGATTTTTCAGCTCTTAAATATGTAGATCAGAATTTTTTTTTAAAAATATACTTGTAGTTCTCGTGGTGCTTCTCATAAGGTAAAGAGCTTTTCTGTTCCTTGGTGCAAGAACAGACCCTGCTCCAGACATATGTGAACGGATGTTATTAAATTCTAAAATAAAAGCTAATTTATATGTTTTTTTTTTATATTTTAAGCGATGAAGTTGTGCCTACTATAATCATTAATTATGAAGAACTAACAAATATTATCATTTAAAAAAATATAACTAAATAAAAACATCTAACGGCTTCGATATCTTAGTATATTTGGACGGACTTTCAGTAAGTGATCTAAAAAATGAAATGTGTAAAAAAAGTCTGGGTTCTATTATTTTATTATATTTTGTTTAATTGATCAGTTAATACGAAACCAAACACCAGAAAAATAGATCAGTTGACGTTAAATAAATATCTTAATTTTTTTCAAATATCTAATACGGAGTGAATATATTTACTACAGAGAAATAGATGAGCATTTTTTTACATGTTCAAAATATTTATAAAAATATGTCCGGCAATAAACAAATGAAAAATATTTTGAATGCAGTCACCGAGGATTACTAATTTATAAGGTAGGTATTGAATTCGAGATTTCATGGGAAAAATAGCTGTATTCCTTACAAAATCATGTTTTTACATCACTACCAATCGCAAAGACAGCAATATACCTTCAACCAATCAACGTCAAGGATGTGTCGTGGCCGTTTCATACTAAAATGAGAGTTGATGTCAATTTTAAACTGAAACGTCACACTAAAGAAAGCATTATACAATTATGTAAATAGCAAAAGCAACACTGTCCCCTATTTGGTAGCAAACACAGTATTATCTGTATTTAAAACTGAAATATATATTTATACACGTATACAGGGTTATTTGGAAAACATTAATAACCTCGCAGGACTATATTCCTGCCTTGATAATAAGTCGAAAATGTTCAAGCTATCATGACCTTATATCAATAGTTATGGAGATATGCGACATCAAAGTTTGCATTTTTTTTTCCAATATTTCTGAAATATTTTTTGTAAAACGTTGGACTATCATTAAAGTAACTTATATCGATTAAGAAATATTCATTCATTTCAATACAAGTAAAATAAAATGATAAAAACCCTCAAAATTTTCCAATTGGAATGTTTTCCAATTGGAATGAATTTTTCATATTTGATATAAGTTACTGTAATACTAGTCCAACGTTTTACAAAAAATAATTCAGAAATATTGAGAAAAAAATGCGAACTTCCATGTCGCATGTCTCCATAACTATTGATATTAGGTCATGATAGCTTGAATATTTTCGACTCATAATCAAGGCTAAAATATAGTCCCGCGAGATTATTAATCTTTTCCAAATAACCCTGTATATTATAAAAGGAAAACTTAGGTGTAAATTGTTTTTGCAAACTTAATTTCCATTAAGATGTAGGATTCATAGATTCCGGAGAAATTTCCTCTAGTAGTGACAGGTTTATTGTATTTATCTCAAACACCTTTGTGGGATATTGCTATAATTTCTTTTATACCCTTTATATTATACCAATTATGTGTGATTTAGCATTTTCCATGTTTGTTAAAATAGCTGCGTTGTATATGATACAACGCGTCACTTTTTAAAATTTTCCATGTTTGTTAACATAGCTGCGTTTTATATGATACAACGTGTCACCTTTTAAATTAAAGAGTGAAAAAATCCTTAAGCCAATGCACGAGACTGTCTATGGCCTCAGCCAAATTCCGAATTTAGGGGGAGACAAGTTTAATGCTGGCAGAGAGGAGCATTAACGTTGCCGCCGCGATAAAACAGGGCCAGAGGTGAGCCATCAGCCTTCGGCCATTTTACGAGCAGCTTTATGGCCGCGCAGAGGCCACTGCCCAGCCCAAGATCATAATATGCCAAAACCAAGAATTATTTATTTTTACGAATCGCAATCAAACAGCCAAAAGTGGCAGAACATCTGAACGGTCTAAGCAAAAAAATACGTAATAATAATAGTAAATCAAAACTGACCTAAAAACGAGTTAAAAAGAAATAATTTTCAGGCGTACAACTTGTTCGTTCCACCCCCTTCAAAAGAGACTGATCAATGTTTACACGTCTCTCAAATCTCTTCACGGATCCCGGCTAAAACCCATCGATTCTTTTATCGTTCGAAATAAAGAATTACAAAACACGAAATAAAATTATGAGTTAAGCGACAAAACTGAAAATTTTTCAAAAATAGCGACCAAAAGGAATAAATATTAAAAAACCGGCACGAAGCTACGTATTACTGATTCGAATTATGCTAATAAAATACTCTCCGATCAACAGATCCGAATAATAATTAAAAATGCTGCCCCTTTTCTGAAAATCTTCCCTTGTATTTTACATGTTGATATTTATTTTTGCAAAACAAAAAACAAAATTCAAATATCAAACATTTCTCCATTCAAAAATTTCAATATTTAAACTATAAATTGTCGAGTTCTTATTCGCATAAAATAATAAAGAAAACACACAATTTTATTCAGTATGTAGGTACCTACTTAATATAAAAACAGTTCCAATTTTGAAGACATTTTCATTATACTGGATTGCCAAATTATTTGATAGATATTTTGGAGGAAACATACCTAATATTGATAATTCGTAAGAATCTCATCTCCTCGTACAAAGGATATTACTTCAAAAAACTCCGATCAAAAATAAAGATATCTCATTAAAAAAAGTGACATGTGTATTGGATTGCGGCAAGGAGAAAGCTTTCGACTCTAGGTGGCGGTCGTGAAAATACAACTCACATGTGAAACTAGTTGTGCAAGTAAAGCTTCTAAAAATTTGATAGATGTGGTAGTCTATCATGGGTGGAATTGGTGAACGTTAAATTATGTAAATATAACTTGGGCCAGCCGTACGATAGGTCGTTAGCCTTATGAATACTCAAAAAGACTTACCTACTTTTCCATATAAAAATATAGCTTCGTCTCCACGAGACATCTTTATTATATATATTGATTAATGACATTCTCCTGGGGATAAAATCCATTATTGTGTTCTTCAAAAATTATAAAAATTCAAAATATTCTGAATTAAAAATGTATTGTGATAGGCGTTGAATAGTGAAATGTCCTTTTGTGAATCACGCGTCGGGAAAATTGAAATAAAAATGATAATATTTTTTGCATTTTATTTTACCTATCCATTTTTTTTTGTCTTCCACGTTAAAGGATCGATTTTAATTTTTTGATGCAAAGCTCATCAGAAGTATATCAAAAATGTTAATATTTACACTATTTTATAGAATTTTTTTTTTGAAGATACATACCTACCTACATACAAATTGTGGTAATAGCCATGGTATTGACTTTATTGGAAATATAATCCTATTTCATTAGTGTTTAAATATGATTACGTAACCACGATTTTCGAAATATTTTTTTTTTAATTTTATAGCGTAATTCTATTCATGGTGAGTATAAATCAGTCGTCAGTATAAATCATGTCAAATTAGTTGTCGCTGGAAAAACGGTTGCCAATTCAAAAAACAAACCTCTTAAAAACAGCCAATATTCAAACACTAATGGCGTAAAATTATTATTCTAATAATGCCAATACCATGGCATTGCCACGATTTTAAACAATTTTATTTGTATTAAAAAAAACATTCCCTATTTGGTTTCACTTATGTGTCAGCCACAACATATTGTAATCAACATTTGACCCACTTTCTGATCTGAATTTAGCAGAGATTATTCCAGATGACAGCACGATACTCATTTATTATTTTTACAAATCGGTTTAATTGTTTAAAAAAATATTTAAAATGCTGTATAATTTTTTATCGGAAATTGTAGATGCCAGTGACATCTGTCTGTTTGTATTATTTTAAAAGTGACGTTTGAGTTTTGATTGATTTCAAATAGGATTAATTAAAAAGAAGATTTTTTAAGAGCCCCAGTACTAAGAGTGATACGATAAAGCGTGGAGCGTACTTGAGTAGTGCTAAGTTGTATAACGTACGTAGGTACCTATTACTCGGAGTTTTATAAAATTTTTTAATTTTAATTAATCATAATTTCTTCGCGTTAACAAAAAAAAAAGCGACCAACGCTTTAGATTTTATTGACAATCGCATATACTGCCATCGCTTTTAGAAGTAAGGTTGTTAAAAATCCTTTTATCCTTTTTAATAATTTATTCAAAAAACAAAATAATAATTCGTGTTTAAAAGTATGTTCTTGGGAACGCAATAGTGTGCCTCTGGCTTGCGCACCATCTATAATATATTTGTACAAGTCTGTATTTAGAATTCTCGTTATTTGGTGGATGTATTCTATTCTGTAATAATTGTTTAACAATGTTTCATCTTAACCTTTTATGTTAAATACGTCATTTCAAAACGTGTCCGCGAAGATCCTTGACTAGGTAGACATATAGATCTGATGAATTCTGTAACTAATGGCTCAGGAAGAGGTCAAGAATCCTGCAGATTGGAGCTGATAGTGCCAAATAGTCATTATTATCATAGCGACTGCACGACCAAGGACATGGCGAAAAGGAGAAGAAGAATTCTTATATTCGTCTTCTCTTTCTCAATATCTTCATCACTTAAACGAAAAAATGTTAGAGCTATATAATTAAAACGTATAGTGCAGAGATAGGAAAGGAATTTTTTTATTTGTATTAGTCACTGAATACAACACAACAACGAATTACTACATTTCGTACCATGCATTGAGAAGGTGTTTTTGGGTAGCTCTTTCAGATCTGCTGACCATTCATGAAGATATCGATTCATACTGGGATGTTTAAATAATACTTTCATCATTTATAAGCCTTAAAGGAAGTTAAATAAAGAAATGTTTTGCATAAAAAGGCTTCTAATCAAATGGCCAGGGATTCAATTTTCGACCCTGGAAACTTTATCCGTCCCGGTAAAAGGAAACGACCAGTCTTTGCTTCTTTTTCGAATCTTTTTAATGTATAAAAATAGAGAAAATATGTATATGTGAGATATGTAGTAGTGTACTTTTTATGATTTGTGTACTTTTTACAATTTTATGATTTCGAGGTTCTCAACTACATTAAAATTGTACCTCAAAACTTTTGACATTCCAATTATTAAATTAAAATAATGTAAATTAAACATATTTTTCTCACATTTCTGAAATAACTTTTGGTTAAATATTCCTTGTATCTGATATTTCAGGGAACCTGAATATATTCCAAGGGAAATCATCACACCTATCGCTGGTGATAAAAAATAATCTCACTCCATAATTCTGACGGCCATTTTAAAAATGGATACGTTCTCCACGCATCAACCCTCTCACTAACAACATCTCAATTTAATATCTCTCTGCAAGCTTTGCTGTTAATGGATACATACACTGTGACACTCTCGGTCTCCAGAGTACTTACCTAACCCTTCTCACTCCCGGTGTGGGGAGACCTTTATAAATACCTCATCGTGGCTAGTTACTTCTCACGGCTAACTAAAATCTCTGTTTATTAGCAAATTGCCCTGACATTTGTATCGAGGCAAGGGTGAAAATGATATCGATTAATCTAAAATCAACTTTGAAAATCGCTTGTTGTTGTTTTTCCTTCAGAATCAATTATAATATTGGATTACCGTAGACACATTGGTATATAAAAAATACAATAAAAGTTACCAATATGTAGGTATCAAATATTTCTATACACATACTTTTATTGCAGAACAAATTTATCAACACAATGTAAAATATAGTATTTCTTTCATTAACATTTAATTAATGAAAATCATGAAACATTTATCCAATTAAATTAAACCATTTTTAACGTCATATAATTATTACCCTGTCACAACTCTTTAAAATTTATACATTGGTTTAATGCGGAATTTACTATTTATAATTATATTTTTAGGAAATTAAAAATAACAACGTTGTTTTCTTCTCACTATAACACTTTAATTAAAAAAGTTTTAATTGTAACGTTTTCGACTCTTACTGCCTCATCTTCAGTAATAAACTTATTATTGATGATGACGCAGTAAGCGTCAAAAACGTTATAATTAAAACTTTTTTAAATTAAATTGTTATAGTGAGAACAAAGCAAAGTTGTTATTTTTAATTTCTTAAAAATATATTACAATGAAGTTCCACAAAGTTTGTCACGATAATTTCGAAATAATTTTTAATTATTAGATTTGAATAGCCTGCTTATAACAACCATTCTTATAATACTGAACCATTAATTTATTATATTCTTAAGAACGACGAATTAAAAATACAACAATTTTCAGTTTGAAAATTAAGTGAAGACAAGGTAGAAAACATATTTTAACATATAAACATACACATACGTCAAATGCACAAAGAGTCTTAAAAAAATAAAATGAACGCTGCTAAAATTTTTTAATTGGTTTATTATTGTCCTATATTATTATTGCCTTTTATCCCTAAGTTTTCAATTATAATAAATCAGTGTAACTTAATATTAGTATTTTGCATTATGTAAGGGTTCTTGCTTTAAGGCTGTAAACATGTTTAGGTTAGCGTAGGCTAGGTAAGCATGGTTAGAGTTTGATTTCTAAAAGCCGGCTTGCGATCACCTGCTCAAAGACTGACCGCTTCGGATTTTGATTAACTTCGGTAAAGCTGCCTTCAGGCCCTGGCAGCGGCACGTTCTTTCCACTAGGATTTTGTAGTTTGACCTTTTTAATTCAGTCTAGACAATGGATTTATAAGAGAAAAACTTGTTAGATAAATACGCTAACCGTAATACAAAAGGTGCTACTTTACATTGAACTATATTAAAAACATGAGATTCTGCCAGCATTGAAATGTTTTGTGTTAACATTTTAAAACTAGCTGTCGGAGTTTTGTTAATTCAATGCCGGGATATGTAGGTATCTCCAAGCTCAATACATACATTTGTATCTTTAGAGCTTGGAGATTCCTACTTACATGCTTATTTAGGGTGTCTAATAGCCAGTAGGTAAAACTTTTCAGGTGGATTCCGCCTTGATAGTAATGGAGATATGCAATATCAAAGTTTTCATTTTTTTTTTTTAATATTTCAGACTCATTTTTTAAAAAATCTTTAACTATCATTATAGTAACTTATATCTTCGAATATGAAAGATTATGAGAAATTCATACGCTTCAATACGACTCAAATAAAATGATGAAAACCTCGTAAAAAAAATCTATTTTAAATTTTTGTAATATTTGACTTGTAGCCAAGCGAATGAATTTGTCATAATCGATATAATTTATCATAATAACAGTTCGACTTTTTGAAAAAAAAAATTATAAATATTGAAAAAAATGCAAAATTTGATTTTGCATATCTCCATAAATATTGATATTAGGTCATGGTTGCGTCAACATTTTCGACTCATTATCAAGATAGGAAGCCACATTTTTGCTACTAGCTATGAGATACCCTGTTTAATCAGTTTGTACTCAACTTTTGATCATTATGGAAAGTAGTCATGCATTTTGCTTTCATTTTTATACAATTCAATTACTCCTTTCTGCGAAAAAGGGAACGCATTCCGTTTAAATTGAAAGAATATTTTAAATGTGCTCTTTTTGATTTTCAACAGAAGAACGGAAAAGAGAAAGCGCTTGCTTGCTTGTTAAATTATATACCGTCCTTTGCATCTCCCCGCTTTATTATAAGATCTAGGATCCTATAATTGATCTACATTTATGTGTTGTCTTTAAAATCGACTTTCTAACACCAAGCTATAAGATATAAATAAGATTCATAATATCTATATTCTGTCGGGTCTCCTTGATTTACTAAATAAGGGGGTGTAAAAATGAGAGTAGGAGTGTAATGCTAGAAATATAATAATCATGATGTGTTGAATAATATTCCAGCTCCACAAAATAGATTCCTCACGTTCGATCAAAACGGAATAAATTTTGTTTGACAAATTACGTTTTAAACGGTAGTAAAGAATTCGCTTTGTGGACCAAAGAATGTTCGTTAATTTTAAAATCAGTGTGAAAATAAATTGTGAAACAATGTAGTAGAATATTTGCTGTACGTAATTTACAAGCGAATGGAAATTCTGTAATACACTAGGTGTTTCATAACTACGGCACGCCTACAATCAGTCAAAAACTGAAAAATTATTGAAAAATTTACCAAATTTAATTAATACATTTATATTGTTTGTACATGAGTAACTTTTTGGTTTTGTGGTTAGGACTCTCGCCTCGTGATCTAAAGGTCGCAGGTTAGAACCTCAAGTTAGTCCTATTTTCATACCACAAGCGTTTAGCCTAGTTTGAAAATAGTAAGAATATTGCAGTGACACGTATTCCGTGTTCGCATCTCTATTTAAAAAAAAATATATTACTTCCATCTGTAACTTTTTCAAAAATCCTGGAAATTACAAATAGATATAGTTAAATTTTTATCAGAGAAGTGATCAAACTTATATTAGAGCATCTCTTAAGATATTGAAGATAAATCATAAATAATACAAATTGCTTGTTTGAAAACATTTTCAGGTCAACTATAGTTGAATCTATATTTTTTGTCAATTTATTAGTATAAATATTTTTTTCAAATTTACTTCAAACGATTTTTATGTAGGTAAAAATGTAGTATTAAGAAAACGCGTGTCCAGGACTATTTTAAAATTAGTGCCTTCTTTAGTGGAGCTAATGAACGCAGTTATCGTAGAACGCCACCAATCTCTTGATATCACCTTGCTGAGCTGAGTTTAAGCATTCATGCTACATTTTTGGGAGGTTTTTATCAACTTGGATGATTGTTAGCTTAATCCGTTGCGCTGATTTTTGACAAGTTTCATCAAAATCGTTTTATTCAATAATTCATATTTAATAATTAAACCAGTAATAATCCATGTTAACTCTTAAAAGGCTGTGCTAAAATATCTTCGGGAACGGTGGTGTAACGCAATGTTACATGATTAAAAATCGACATAGTTTTTAATATGTAGTAAGAAATAAAATATTTTCAATACAGATAAGACTTTTTAAAGGTCCCTTTATATAATTATGTAAGGCCAACATACATATTTGCATTATTTTAGTAAATTATCATAAAATCATGGCATATCGAATTTGCGTGCGCTCACGCCGACGTATCATTACCAACTAAATTCAACGACGAGGCGACTTCAGTCCGTCTTTGTCTAACACGTGTTACGCGACTCTGCCGTGCTCTTTCGATATTGTTCGCCATCTCTGTCCTACATGAATTGTGTGGTATTTTCGTGCTCTTTTTTGCTCGATTAACTGCGACAAGCAATATTCTGCTCTCTTTTACAAACTGGCCGAAAATACAAAAGTAATGAATAAATATTTTTTAATTAAAAAATCCGTACATTCCTAACAGTTTAATTTAGTCATTTTGGTTTGAAAATGTCTATTCAATGATTACAAAAAATGTGACGTTTTAGTTTTCGTAAATAAGGTAGACATTTCATATTTTCTATGACATGTAGACCTACGTTACACCACCGACACACGGGAGTTAATACAACGGGACCTAAGAGGTTGTTTTTTTATAAATAAAAAATCAATAAATAAAATCAAATGAATAAATAGCTTCACGAACGCACAGTGGTGCATCAGCATTAAATCTGGGTAGGTATACTGATATCGATTAAAATATCGTTTTGTACCCCGCCGAAGGCAATGCAATATGGAGGGAAAAAATCAACAATCTACGATGCAATATCGTTTCGCATCAAGTTTCTATCACCCCATCATATGAAATGTTGATTTTGTACGTGAATTCTAAATCTCACCATTGAGATTTTTTAGCTTTGATTCAGAACATGCTTAATATAGAAATGTCCTTAGGTAATTAAGATAAATCATATAATAAAGTCACGGAGACGAAGCTATGTATAATGTGAGAAACGTGTATGAAGTCTCTTATACGATGGCCCAGGGCTTACAATCTGTATGAGCCGGCCTGAGTGATCACATTCTCAAAATTTTGAAAGTTTTATTATGTCCCCCACCGGACTACCAAAAAGATGGAGGGATGCCTGGATCTCGTCATCCCAGAAGGCGTAGTTTTTTGTATCACAGATCAACAAATGTAGTAAAAAAAAAAGAAGAAGAAGATACACGTTCCAATTCTGAGAACCTTCCGCATATTTGAATGGACTATGATAGAGACATTTGTGGTTTTTTCTCATGAAACAGTATACATAGATTTCGCAGCTGGTAATAATACTTCTATATTTTTAATGTGAAATATTAAGCAATATTCCTTTTAATTCAGTTTTCTGGGATATTCTGCCATATCTAAATTATCTTTCAGGCCAAAGCGTATGAGACTATGCGGCATAATATATAAACAACAGAATATCTTAGAAAATAAACACTAATTAGCTCGTAATAATCTAGGTATACGCATATGTACCAATCTCACACCTCACTCGGTTGTTTATTTTTATAGCACAAAATCTATTTTTAAAATACTCCATTCAATCAGCTTTCATTATTCTTAATTTATAAGTCTTTTTGGTTCATATAAATCACATTAGATATATTAATATTATAAATTATTGTAATTTTTGAAAATTTAATTCGTTAATTATTTTTAGCAGCCACTTTACAATCCTATATTAATTTTTTTCATAGTATCCTAGTTTCCCTTACAGTGAATCATTGTATCTCTATTTTAGTTTAAAAAATCAATGTATTTTGAATCAAAGTAAACACACCACAGAAGAAATGCATTTTTTAATCATGACAAATGAATATGCCTTCTTTTTTAATATGGAGTCAATGGTAGTGCAAATGAGAGAAAAAATATAGTGTATTAAGAATTCATTTTGCACGAGTCATACAAAACCTCTCGGCGGTTAAGTTTCTATTCAAACTTAAACTCGGGGCCATTTGAATGTCGGTGGATGGAACACTCTTTCACCAAGTTACGAAAATTAGTCGGTAGATGTCATTTGTATTATTTTCATATTTTTTCAGTAAAAAGCCAACAACTCAGTTAAAATGATTTGAGATTTAAAAAAATATTAAATAATTATTATTGTTATCTCTGCCTGTATTTAATATTATTATTTTATTTTTTCACTACTAGTTACAAGAGAATCAGAATCTCTCATCGACAGGTGGAGTATCAAATTAAAGTATAAATCAAACAATAATATAACTAATAAAAATATTGTAAATATATACGTAATTAATAAAAATAATTAATAAAAACTCAATAAAATTTTAAAAATTTCTAGATGCAATTTGTATTTTAAGTTTAATTTACAACCGAAAAATTAATTGCACATAACAAAAATTTAATTAAAATTTACTTATGATGATTTTCACATGGTATTTTGAAACTATTTTTGACATGCTTACATTGTTTTAAGCATCAAAAAATGACATATTATGAACCAATCATCAGTTTTTTAAATTTACATTAATTTATGAATAAGTGGTTACGGAATTACATAGATTTAAAAAAAAAATATTATGTTATACAAAATTATTATTCAAAGCTACAAAATAATATTTCGGTTCGTGCACAAAAAGAGGAGCTTAATAATATAACAGTGTTTCCAATTTAAGTAAAGTACACAGAAACATTTGCTTAAAAATATTTCCGCCTAGATTTGATGGTAACAGCTCTTCGCTCGGACGCACAGAATGATACTCGACCTACAGATCACCGCCCCGCCTGTAAAATTGGAATATTTAAAAAACTGCGAGCATTGACTGGGGGTCCAGAGAATGATTCTGTAATTCCGGCCTTGAGAGTACAAAGGCATAACGTCTAACATCAAAGGCAGCGTTAACGCGTTGGAATATTGGGAAAAAGCTAAGGAGAGCCGGGATTTGTATGTTTGCCTTTTTGTAAGTATTCCTTTTTTTAAAAAAAAAACCTAAGTCTGCTTCCAGAAAAGCGAACGTTATTAAACGCCCGCGCCGAGGGAAGAATTCTATCGGAGAAAAATATACTTTACTGAGGATTCGTGAGAGTGTAGAAATTTTACAAAAGAGTACTTTCATAATTTGTAAGGATCTGTTGTTATAATTTATTTTATACTTTCATATATTAATCAAATATTTCAGTCGTGTCGTATCTTTATACTGTTTAAAATATATTTTCAATTACTTTAATATGTGTGTAAGTACGCGGTATAAAATTAAATAATCGAATACAGTTTATGACCGATTTAATATTTTATTATTTATGGGTATTTTTTTATTTTTAGCTGGTACTTACTAAGTGTTAATTATGAGATTTTTAATTATGTTTCAATTTTCAATATCGTGCTTTTTATTTTTTTTATTTGAAGCATTTTTATGGTGGAAATATAATAAAATAATATTTTTATTTCAAGATGGATTACAGAAGATATAACCAATTTTGTGAAACTTTTCTCTATGACCTAATAAATTAATATTGTTTATGATGGGTATGTTATAATGAGCATATTCCTAGCAATATTTTTGCACGTAATATAAAATAAATTGTTGAGTAACGAGTAATGAGAAATATCCAAATATTAATATCAATTAGAGATCGAAATATGCTATCAAAAAAGGTGGCGAATATATTATTTTGTCCAGACATTACTAATTTTGATGCTTTTCTGACTTTCCTGGTCAGTGAATTGAATTAACCGTGTGTGAATTAATTAATTTAAATATTTTATCAATAAAATGTGAAATATAAATCAATTTGGTGACTACCGAGAAGAGTATAATGTGTATTTTCATATAAAGCTTTTCAGTCTGCATTTTACTTTTCCTATTGTAGAAAAGACAGTAATTCTCGTAAACATCTTAATTAAAACTAACTTTAATAGTAAGAGTGCCAATTATTAAGCTTATATCACTATAATTATCATCCTCAACACTAACTTTAAAAAAAGTACTGAATGACGACCTCTTCGGGACAAAATTTTGATAATTTAAACCGAAATCATTATCAAACTTAGTATTTGATGCATACTTGGAAATTAAATAATCATTTTAGAAAATCGCATACATGATACATAAGTGGCAAATGGATCTTCAATCTATATTTATGAGTAGAATTTAAAGCTTTAAAAATGTATTTCCGTACGGAATAAATAACGCCTTTGCGATTTGGGGTCCACTGAAGTAATTTGTCAACAGCCTTTGTGGTGTGCAAGGGGTACCATGATGCACTGCCTTCCTCATTGGAGTCCTAAGGGAATACAGTGTACTTTTCACCCTTGCATTTAGCTCTTACTTTTTTTACTTGATAAAATGTGAAAGCAATTAAATTGCACTTTCGCGAAATAATTTTTAATGCTGGCAATTTTCTTTCTACCATCATATTTTTTTAAATTCCGCGTGTTGGAAATATGGAATACGTGTCAAAATAATTTGAGTTTTCTTCATTAGTTAATCTATTTCATTAACTTGATATTAGGACGGCCCTAATATCAAGTTAATAACAGTTAAAAGGGGAGAATAATTTTAGGGAGTATAATTTCTTCGTATATATTTATTAGAAACTAGTATTATTTTCTCAATACATAATTATTAAGTACTCAAAAGCTTTTCAATTTGTATTTATATGTAGTAGGTTTTAAAGATTTAAAATAATGTAATATGTTGAAAAATTATAAATAAATTTTTAAAATTATTTAAATTGTGTTGTCTTTTTCAGAAATAAATGTCAATATGTTAAATGGGGAGAATAATTTTAGGGAGTATAATTTCTTCGTATATATTTATTAGAATCTAGAATTACTTTCTCAATACATTTTAAGTACTCAACAGCTTTTCAATATGTATTTGTATATAGTAGGGTTTAAAGATTTCAAGTAATGTAATATGTCGAAAAATTACAATTTTTTTTAAATTATTTAAATTCTGTTGTCTTTTTCAGAAATAAATGTCAATATGTTAAATGGGGAGAATAATTTCTTCGTATATATTTATTAGAAACTAGAATTACTTTCTCAATACATATTAAGTACTCAACAGCTCTTCAATATGTATTTGTATGTAGTAGGGTTCAAAGATTTAAAATAATGTAATATATCGAAAAATTATAAATAAATCAATTAATGTATATTATAGATATCTCACAGAGACGAAATTGTAGTTTTTTTTATGGGAAAGTAGGTAAAGAAGACTTTTGAGTAAAAAAACTACAGTTTCGTCTCTGTGAGACATCTATAATATACATTAATTGATTAATAATGTCTATGTGACATGAAATCCAGTACTGTTCTGAAAAATTTGAACAAACTCAAAATATTCTTATAAATAAATGTTTAAAATTAATAAAATTGTGTTGTTTTTTCCAGAAATAAATGTCAATCAAGAAATTTACAAAACTATAATCATACGTTTTTCCCCCAAGCACGCACTGTCTTCCAAGATGATTCTGTATCCGATCCTCAAGGCCAGGTCACGT